>VXAB01011660.1:292917-323261 GCA_013399175.1 Odontophorus gujanensis
TCCCTCCCCCGGCACCGTTCCCACGGCTGGCCCCCCACCACCTCCACCTGTCCCCCCACCACCACCCCTTGACCTCTGCCTGAAAAAGGGGGAGTTCTCCCTTTACCCTGCAGGGCACTACCAGCCGCCCCTGGGGTATGAGAGGATAACAACGTTTGACAGCAGCGGGAATGTGGAGGAGGTGTGCCGACCTCGTACCCGCATGCTCTGTGGCCAGGGCACCTACACCCTGCCAGGGCCCGGCAGCTCTGCCACTTTGCGCATCACCGCTGCTGAGAAGAAGATGCAGCAACCCTGCACCAGTGCCACCCTGAACCGGCTGACAGTTCCCCGTTACTCCATCCCCACTGGGGACCCACCACCCTACCCAGACATTGCCAGCCAGCTGTCACAAGGTAGGAGCATTGCACAGAGGCTGGACAGCAGTATCATCCATGCTACTCTGAGGAGGAATAGTAGAGAGGCAGCGCTGAAAATGGCCCAGCTGGTGGACAGCCAGAGAGCCACCTTGCAGCTTCCCCCAAAAGCCAAGAGCGGCGTTGTGACAGCACAGTACCAGCAGAGAGTGCCCACTGCTTTGTACACCTGCAGCCAGTGCAGCAGCAGCAGCGGGGGCGGCACCAGCACTGCGAGTGCTGGTGGTGTAGGCAACATAGCTAATGCCAACTCTAGCAGCAGCACTTCCAGTATCGGTGGCATGAGACCTGATCTGAGCACGGGGAGTGGCTCCCAGCACAGCTCTGTCATTGCTCACTCTGTCAGTACGTCACCATTGGCCTCTCAGTCCTCCTACAACTTGCTGAGTCCGCCTGACAATTCCCGTGACCGGGCGGATTATATCAACTCTGCCTTTACGGAGGATGAAGCTCTTTCTCAGCACTGTCCCGTGGAAAAGTCGATGCGACACGTACCTGTGGCTTTGACGGAGGCTGCCATCAGTGTAAAACGGCCACCGCCATACCAGTGGGACCCTATGGTGAGCGAAGAGATATGGGTTCCTCAGGAAAGGACATCTCAGAGCTCTGTACCCAACCCTCTAAAACCAGCTCCTCTCATCATTGGTCAGACTCAGCGTCTGGATATGTCTCGAATGCCGTTTGTCTCCCCTAAGTCTCCAACCAGTCCCACTGCCACTTTCCAGACAAGTTATGGGGTCGGAGTACCGTACCCAGGAAGCTACAGTGCCCCTCCCCTTCAGGGAATGCAGCCCCCCTGCTCCCCCAAAGAAGCTCTGGCCCCAACGCAGTTCACACAGCAGGAGCCCACAGTAGTGCTACAGCCAGCTTACCCACCCAACCTCTCCTATTGTCCTTTGCCACCCATGTATCCGGGAAGCAGCGCCTGCTCTAGTTTACAGCTTCCACCGATAGCCTTGCACCCATGGAGCTCCTACAGCGCATGCCCACCCGTGCAGAACCCTCAGGGCACTCTGCCCCCAAAGCCGCTCCTTGTGGTGGAGAAACCGGTGATGTCTCCCCCACCGACTGAGCTTCAGGGCCACGTGGGTACAGAGGTGATGGTGGAGACAGCAGACACCTTCCAGGAGGTGCTCTCCTTGACAGAAAGCCCTGTTCCTCAAAGGACAGACAAATTCGGCAAGAAGAGCCGGAAGCGGCTGGATAGTCGCGCTGAGGAAGGAAACGTGCAGGCTATCACCGAGGGCAAGGTCAAAAAGGATTCAAGGACACTGACTGACTTCAATTCACTGATATCCAGCCCAAGGCTGGGCAGAGAGAAGAAGAAAGTCAAGAGCCAGAAAGACCAGCTCAAGTCCAAGAAGCTGAATAAGACAAATGAATTTCAGGATAGTTCAGAGAGCGAGCCAGAGCTTTTTATCAGTGGGGATGAACTGATGAACCAGAGCCAGGGCAGCAAAAAGGGTTGGAAAACTAAAAGGAATTTGAGGACAGCCAGTGAGCTGGATGAGTTCAAGTGCCGTAAGGCCAGCGAGAAGGAGGACGGGAGGCTGGGGAGCCAGGGCTTTGTGTACGTGATGGCCAACAAGCAACCGCTGTGGAACGAGGCAACACAAGTCTACCAGCTGGACTTTGGAGGGCGAGTGACCCAGGAGTCAGCAAAAAACTTCCAGATTGAGCTGGAAGGACGGCAGGTAGGAGGGCAGTGGCAAATGCTGCACCTGGTGGGGAGGGTGGGTGCCAGAATCCAGCCTGTCTCTGTATGGCAGAGTGCCTCCAGCTCGTGTTGGGTGCTCTTTGGAGAAGAAACTTTGCACAGAAAGTAATCAATAAAGAACAGCAATCAAAGGTCTGAATTCGGAAGTAAAAGTGTAGTTGTAATGTAAATGTACCAGATATATTCTGTACTATAGGAGCAAAGGCCTCCTTTAATCCCAATAGCTTTTACTTACAAAGGAAAGGAGTATTTGTAATACATTGTAGGGAAAAAAATGCATCAACTTTCCCTGACTATAGTTAGAGTTGAAGTCAGTGAGTGTGGATGATAACTCACATAATGAACACTGCTCAGTTCCGCTGGTGATTACAGAGATTTGCCAGGTATGCACTCTGTTCAACAGAGCTGATGGGTGTTCATTTAGATTCCCTAAAGATCAGAATTCGCTCTCATGAGTTACCAGGCCTCAGGAGCTAGTTCTTAATCCTAAAGGTACAGATGGAGGCTCTGACCCCCTCCCAGAAAGAGAGGCTCGGTGGCCTGCTTTTAAGCAGCCTATAGGTAAAGGAGTTTTTGAAAGCTAGAAAATAAGATATTTAGTTTTGTGACCTCTCCCTTTGGCCTAAGCAGGATGTTACTACAGCAAATCCAGGCTGTTAATAAATCAGCAGGATACTGGACTGGGACAAGGGAGTTACAGATTTAATTTGTGGTTCAGCCATGCTATCTCAGAATGTCACTTTTGATTTTTTAAAGCCATCAAAGTTCTTAACTCTCTCTGATTTAACTTGGGAGATCAGCATCTTAAATGTACAATGTACATGACCAGTGGTAGTCTTCTGTTTTTGTCCTGCTGCAAAACAACAGCTTGTTAAAAAAGCAGTGACCGTGGATACATACCCATGAACACCCATGCAACATCACACTGGCCGTAGACTTTGCTGGTGATAGCACACGGCTCAACTCACTTCCATTCACTGTAGAAAAAAATATGATCGAGGCTTCTGATTAAGCAAATGAAAACACAATATTAATAGTCCGAAATTCACATACTCCCTGCAGAAGAACAACCTGACTAGCCCAGCTTTACATATCAGACAGTTCCCACTGCCTTTTTGCTAATTCATTCTCAGTCTAATTGTATACTAGGGAAGTTTATAAAGGAAAACAGAACTGCTAAGGGAATACGGCTTACCAAGTGTGAGGTGCTGTAGACAGGACATTGGTTATTCCCTTTCCCTGAGAGCTCCTTCCTTTGAAAACAAAGTCTGTTTTCCTGGTGGGGCAAGGGTAGAATCTCTCCCATAGAGAGAACAGTATTTTCCTGCGTGAAGAAGGATTCTGGTGTGACCTGCATTTGTTGAGGTCATTGGTAACAATCTACTTACACCAATGCTTTATAGTGTTCAGCATGTTGTAATTCACAACTTATAGAGTGAAATATTAGTCAAGAACTCTACACAGTGCAGTATTACAGTGCACTTCTTCAGCCTTGCACCCCCATTCTGTGAATAACCCACTCATATTAGTTCAGAATGATGAATAGAAGTGATCTTACAAAGGAGCAGAAGTGTTTAACTCGTTTTTTTTTTTGCTTTCATTTCTGTGATTCGCTTTTTTTTGACCTTGTTCTCTTTTTCCTTCCCAATTCTCCCCCTCTTCCCAGGTGATGCAGTTTGGAAGGATTGATGGTAATGCTTACATTTTGGACTTTCAGTATCCATTTTCTGCAGTGCAAGCCTTTGCTGTTGCTCTGGCTAATGTGACTCAACGCCTCAAATGAACAAGCAGAAACCTGGAGAGAGGAAAATGTGATCAAAACCTTCTCATAGAGTCCAAACTGGAAAATGTCAGGGCAGCCTACGTTAGGTGCACTGAGGTACCTGGGAGTGAAGAAGGCCGTAAAACTGGAAAAGTCTCTTGGTGCCCAACAGAAGGGCATTAACTCTAATCAGTCACGGGGTGGAGGGTGGGGGGCTTTCTTCTCTTTTGTTTGTTTGTTTGTTTTCAGGTGTTTCCTTTTTTTAAAGCATTGTGCTGGGTTTCAGAAAGAGCAAAGGGTTGAGAGCCATTCAGTGTTACGTGGAGAAGTGTGGCTTTTGGCTTGTTGTGATGGTTCTGCTGTGTTTGCTACAATAGCTGATGTAAGCTCATAGAGGGATTAAAAAAGACTGCTCTTTTTGATAGACTGCCTTATATCATGCTGTTCTTTTTTAAACAGGGAACATAACTTTTTTTCTGGTCCAGTTTGTACTACTACTACATCGATGATAGCAGCAAAAAAAAAAAAAAAAAAAAAAAAAGAAGCTATAATACTTGAAGACACGTGTTTCTTCTCTGATCTCTGATAATAACTGAGTACCGCAAGTTCCAGGGAGGCTTCTGTAGGTCAATATTTAATTTATAAATAATGATGTGTTACTCAGAAGAGAAACAAAACTGTTACCAATTGGTGGTTTTAAAACTCGATGTATCAAATAAGTTGATGTCTGCTTGTTTTGTGTGCTGTTACTGGGGATAAACATCTTTCATTGGGTGACAGAAAAGAGGGAAGAAAATAATTATGAGCATTCCATCTTTGCTCATATCTTTCAGCAGTATTCTTCAGTTTGGCCTGCAGCTGGGAGAGGTACAGTGTGACCAGATGGACCTCCAAGGCCATGCCTATACATGCTCCTCATTTAAATGTGTTTACACTGTATAAACAAAGTCATTCGAGTGAATGAGAAGGCCCAATGTATTCATCTTCTCAGTAATCAATAGGAATCAAGTTCCACAACATTGTATCTGAGCTAAAATTAGGAAGGAGACAGAAGTATAGCAAGTCATTACAGGAAGCAATTTCATCAGGAAAGCAATTTCATTACAGGAAACAACATCATGGCTGGCTGGAGGACAAATAAGTTAAAAATTGAAGGAAAAATTGAACAGAATTACTCCTTTTATCACCTTACTACTTGAGTAATTCTTGTGACTGTAGCTTGTGAATATAATGCTCCAGGTAAGGGTGGCAAGCCAAAGTTTAAATGGAGTGTTACAGGGGAAGTGTTATTGACAGGAGGACAGCTGAAGTTTGTTTTCTGGTGGACATGCAGACCTGCTGACTGTTTAGGAGGGTTGCTTGCACAGAAGGTTTTCTGTGTTGTCCATTTTTGTGTATGCATTTCTTTGCTTTCTTTCTTCCTTGCCTGCTTTTTGCTATGGAATACATTCTGCGTGGAAACAGTTTCCACGGTAATACACAAGAACTGTAATTATTCCTGTAATTGTTTGAAATTAGATTACTAAACGTAACTGCAGATATCCTTCAGAAAAATTCTGTCGATGTGAGGAAGATAAGTTAGTTGAGGTGTTAATGGCTGCTTTATCTCTTTCATCCAGTTTAACTTCTTACTTGAAAAGCTGTGTAACATAAGATAAACTGATGTGATTTTCTCTCTCTTTACTTTTTGAAAATCCTAGTGGTAAGGCAGATCTGTGTTGTACTTAATTCATTCTAGAGGAATATATCACGTAAGAGAGGACCCTGCTGCAGCAGAGCTTACCAGAATGCAGTGAGCTAGAAACTCCTGCCCTGCTGACATGTGTAAAGCAATACAGCACAGAGGAAATAATAAATATCAGTCAGAGAGGAGTTTGAGAGTTGCGAAGAGAGACTACAAGCTGATCATCCACAGGTATCGTCCTGCAGGGTGAGTCTGGGATAAACCCTTGGAGAATTGGTTTCCTTGGAAAGAAGAATTAGAGGTAGGAAGGAAGGAAGGGGGATAGGCACCATGCCTGTATGATCCCAGAGTTCAGCAGCTTCTGCTTGCGTGTCAGGCAGAACATTCCCCTTGGCATTTAACAGACTTCATTTGCTTCAATTAATTTTGTTGAATTTCTCTACATTGTCTGGGCCTATTTGTATTTCTTCTCATGCGCATAACTTATTCAGCAGCTTGTGTTCCCGTATATGTAACGTGTGTGGGATGGAGGAACTGAAATGGTTTGGTCCTGTTTCCTTTAAAATCTGTGGAAATTCTTATAAAGGAAGCACTATTAAACCATTTGTCTGTATTGAGTTACACCCTGTGCAGTCAGTTGAATTCTCAGGTCTGCTGCTTTCAGTACACGAGGAGGAAAGCCGGCTGATTAGTGTCCTTCCCTACCCAAAAGTCTGTGCTTACCAGTCATTCCTGAATTAGAATATAATGGGCATATACTGAACACCACAGACAAGAAACATATCATGACATGCTCACTGTCTGGGAGAAGGGCGACTCATTCACATTAGAAATCTTCTGCTGAGAGGAACATTGCCTGTAGTTTTAAGCCAAAAATTGTTACCATATGCAAAGAACATCGGTGTTTTTTTCTGAACAAAATCTGGTCTAATTAGAAGGACTTCTGTGTGCAGTTTCTTTAACCCTCCACAGAACAGTATTCCTCTTCATTTGGTTCATAAGCAATTTTTTCCAATTACCAGTAGTTTTCTACTAAGGTAGGACCACAAATTGCAAACAGATATAACGTGTAACAGCATTGGTAATTTGGTTCCATTGGCCAAGGCTGTGATTGTGTCGTTCTGGTGGCTTCTGCCCAAAGAAAGCACAAGGAATAACAATCATAAATCAGGAAAACAAACACAATTTCTAACCTTCCTATTTACTTGCCAGATGTTATAGGGTAAAATACTCTTTTGTCTTTTTGAAAACACTTTGATAGAGTCCCTAAAAGGAATTAAAACTGAGGGTTTTAATGGTTTGGCTTCTACCTCATATTAGAGATAGAAGCTACTCTCAAATATGTTGAATTGTAATAATGAGAGAAGTGGAAATGGTGTGAATTCTGAGAGTGGAACCAGATCCTAAATTATGTAAAAAACACATGAAAGCAACAGTTTTTTTTGATTTTTCATTGAGATACAACATAAGACACAAATTTAAAAGCCCCCCCTCAAAAAAAATAATCACTTAAATCTCAAAGATTGCTGTTGCATTCAGCTAAAAGATAGATTTTACATTTTATATTTAATGTGTAAGATCCAAGTTTTCTGTAGATAAATAAGTTCTTCTAGGAAGAATGTAACAAATTATTCAAGATTATGTTCTTTTATACACACAGTAATTTCCAGTGGTTGATTATGTTTTTCCAAAGCTTTTTTTTTCAGTTGTGCAATAGTTGTGACAGTCTGGGGGTTTAACATTTTTTTTCTTGGTTGTTTTTTCCTTCTTTCCTTCTTTTTCCTTCTTTCCTTCTTTTTCCTTCTTTCCTTCTTTTTCCTTCTTTCCTTCTTTTTCCTTCTTTCCTTCTTTTTCCTTCTTTCCTTCTTTTTCCTTCTTTCCTTCTTTTTCCTTCTTTCCTTCTTTTTCCTTCTTTCCTTCTTTTTCCTTCTTTCTCTCTTCCTCTCTTTCTTTCTTAGTTCTGAGTGATTTTTAAAGATAATTTAATGCAGTTTTCTTGTTAACATCCAAAAGGCAAACTATTTATCTTGTGTAATATAATAAGTGATTAAGGAATTATTTTATTTCTATGTATCCATGAGTTATACACACTTTATTATTTATATTTAAAGAGCATATTTGTAAGTAATTGTGTGCTAGCAGTACTTTTGCTGCAAGAAGTTCAAAGTGCATATAGAAAGACTTGGTTTTGTAAGCTAGTATGCAAAATTTCATCATTCAGGGGGACAGAAATATTTTGGGGCATCTGAAAGCAGTGAGTTTGCTTTGGAGGACTACGTAGACTGCAGAGAATGTTAAATGACTTCCTTGGGACCTACAGAAATCTGTCCTTCTCCACTGTGTGTTTCCCTCCTTTGTTTTGAACTACGTATTTCAATTGGGGGTGCTTTTAAAAAATACAAAGCTTTCCCTCTTATTTCGTACAATGCTTTCTGTCTAGATATAATATAGGCTGGCTTGTGTGATAAAAGAGGGTGTAACTGTATAGGCTCAGTTTGTAAGTTCATTGAATAGCCTGGTAGGATTTAACAGTGGCATACTTCAGTGCTGTGCACTAGCAGATTAGCTTGGTACAAGCTAAATGAGGCACGAGAAAGAGTACAGCAGTAAATGTTCTTTTCTCTGCTCAGGCTAATGCAGCCCTTCAGCGGGGCACAGCTGGTTCCAGCACAGCCATAGTGCTGCTGATACCTGAGCTAATGCTGCATGAATCTGGTTGAGCTGAGCCCTGACCTCTGCCTGTGGCATCTTCTTCAAGGTGCTTCTCCACCGAGACACACTGGAGCAGCATTCTTTCCCTCCTTCCAGGTTAGCTCCAAGAACAGCATGCAACTGCCAAAGAGTTTGCCTGCAGCAGCTTTAAGCACCCTGATGTCAGCTGGTGGCTGTGTGGAATCCAGTTCGCTGAAGGTGCAAAGGGATGCAGTAGAGATCCTGATTCATTTAGAAAATACAGCTCATATCCTCAAAATAAAGCTCCTAACAGACTCTGTAAATTGGTGCTTAAAGTCTTGTATGATATGCACCATGCATGGGGTGGTCAATTTTATCTTGAAGCAGTGGGAATATTGCATTTCTGCAATGCAAGTACAGGAGAGAGAGATGAAAGAGTTACAATATGAACTGTCATCGTAATAGTTTTGCACTGAGTTCCTGAGGCAGCAGAAAGAGGTGCCATGGGCTGCCTGATCTTGGTTGTGTGGCAGTCAATCTGCACATAGATTCATCTCAGTTAGATAAACCTTCCATGATGCAGCCACAGAAAAATAATTGTACCTTTCTCTCTCTGGTTTTGTTCCACTGTTTTTAAGAAGATGCACAAGGCCTTGAGACTGAAGTCTGATTTTCCTTCACATGTCTTTTCTTTTTTTCTTTTTTTTTTTTTTGTCTTAAGAAATTCCAGACAAATGTGTGAGCTTGCCTGGTTGTTGCCTCAGACAATTTCTGTGCATTTGCAACCTGATAAGTGTTACCCTCTATGTTGTCTTGGTGCCCTTTTACCCATCAGCAACAGTTTAAATCCATGTGCAAAAACTGATTTGATTGAAAGAGAAGACAGAGTAATTTTTTACTGACTTTTAAGAATGTGTGTGCCAAAGCAACAGTTTGGAAATCACACATTTCTGCAGATCCGAAACCACTCCAGACCAGTAAATCTGACCTGGGGATTAGCAGCAGATGAGCCATTTGCATGGCATGCTGACAAAGGGCCAGCTTCTTGCCTCACCAGATTACACCAAGGTACCTAAGAGAGTGGAATCACACCCAAAATGCACTTTGCCATCACTGCGTGATTGTAAGGTAAGTATAATGGTCTTGACCTGTATATCCATTTAAGACAACTGTGCAGCATTAACCAACAGCTATACTGAACGGTCCTGTGCAAACTCCCCTGAAGTACTCTGGAAGTAAAATGGCAGCCACAAAGCAGTCATACAGAATTTTGCCTTATTGTTCTCATTTCTAGGACTCCCAACGCAGGAGAGCAAGCTGTTTGTGTGATATAGAGGCTTGTGTAATGGTTTTCCCAGTATACGAGGGCAAGTAATATACTGCTGACAAAAATGGAATAATTCTGGTAATTTTTTCATTTTCAAGTCCCTTCACCTTCACAGCAAGCACAATCCTCCACCAGCAGATACTGGCATAGAGCTCTATTACCCTCAGGACTATTCTGCAGGTAGGGACCACAGTCCTTTTTGCAAGGTTGGAGTTTACATGCATCATTCTCGAAGGAATAGGATTCATTACTACTTGTGAATGGTGGGCTATGCAAATGATTACTTCTTATTTATTTAATTCTTAAAAAAACAAAATCCATCAGAGATGTTTTAAGATTAAAAGATGCAGCTTTGCACATTACCTGGTACCTCTGGAGATGTATGAGGAGAACATTTCTTTGGGCAGTTGGATTGTTGCTGCATGTAGAAAATGAGATTTTTGAGAGAAAAGTAATTAACCAAATAAAAGAATGAAATAGGATTCAGTGAAGCAGTTTGTGATACAAAAATTACAAAATTCACCCTTCAACGTTTGTTTTTGCTAATGAATTTATAATGAGATGTTTGTTCTTCAGGGCAAATTGATTGTTACGAAGCTCTATGCAAGTGCATAGGTTTGCTGATCTGGAGCTGACGGCAAGATCAAAACAACATGATTTTGTGAGGTCTGAAAATAAATACATGAAAAACTGAATGCTTACTTATCCAAAGTGCTCAATAAAGAAATTAAATGGTATGATGTCTTCCAGTGCCTGAAGGGGGCCTACAGAAAAGCTGGAGAGGAACTTCTTACGAGGGCATGTAGCGACAGGATGACGGAAAATGGCTTTAAAATGGAAGAGGGTAGATTTAGACAAGATATTAGGAAGACATTATTTACAGTGAGAGTGATGAGACACTGGAACAGGTTGCCCAGAGTGGCTGTGGATGCCCCATCCCTGGGAGCACTCAAGGCCAGGCTGGATGGGGCTGTGAGCAGCCTGGTCTAGAGAGAGGTGTCCCTGCCTACAGCAGGGGGTTGGAACTAGGTGATCTTAAAGGTCCCTTCCAACCCAAACCATTCTATGATTCTATGATGTTCAAGCCTGACAGGACATCCTGAATCCTTGCCCTCCCATTTAAATAACTACAAATACAAAAATATTGATTCAACAATTCTGAATCCTGACAAATGTCATCTACTTGTGGAGTACTTTCCTTACTGTCCAAATAAATGGTTGGTTCTGGTAATATGGATTAAGATTAAAGTAGTAATAGAAGAGAAACATACCAGTGTGCAGACACGTGCATTTCAAGTATTTAATCAAGATAGAGCTCAGCTTATAATTCCTGTCTGTTCTGTTTCAAACTCTTTGTTAAAACTGTCTTAATTTTCTCTTCATTTCTTTTGTTTGTTTTATACATGTTTTACCTTTGGTTTCCCTTCACTTCACTGCTTCTGCATTTGTTTCTTCATTTTCTGTGTTGTGTGTTTGGGGAAGGGTTTGTCTGTTCAAGATCTCGTTGTTTGTTGTAGATAAAGTATATGGTGTTGTGGAATAGCATGGAGATGCATTTGATTGAAAAGGCACTGTACTGTTTCCTAAAAAAGTAAGGGAGTTGCGTTTGTTTATTGAAAACGTTATTTTGGTACTATAACTTTGAACATTATTTTGGATTTTTTTTTATTTAATTTAATGAGCATATAGAGTCATGCAGGTGCACGCGTTCTTATGCTAGCAAGCCCAGCATGTTTTTCTTAATGCTTTTGAAAATTGGTACACAGTTTGTGTACTTTTACATGTTTTACATGGGATTTTTTTTAGCAAATTTTGGGGAATTTCATGGTTTTTTTCTTCTTTTTTTTTTTTTATTCTCCTCAGTGTACCATGGTATACCTGGTTTCCACTGTACTTAAAAACATACCTTGATCTGCCTCTCCTTTTATGTATCTTGTGTAATAGATTTTGCAGGAGGTGCCTAGAAAGCATTGTTGGTTTCCCTATAAAAATGTGGTTTGTCCAAATTCTTTACTGTCTACATGATTGGCAGATTGACTCATTGCCCTATTTTTCCTTGATGATTTGGAGTTGTAAGAGTTGTCCAGCTGTTGCTTAATAAAATTTTGCAGACTAGAAAATTCCTGACTTGTTTTTGTTGCATTTTGCATCATGGCGAGCATCTTAAATACTTTAAAAGCAGTTGACAAACCTCCTCTGGAATGACCTGAATAATAAATAGCGAGAAGCCCCTATGCCTTCTAATTTCAGTAGCTGTTTTCAAATTCCACTGAACCCACTTCATGTACCAGGCCATAGGACTGTGTCAGTCATATGGGAAAACAGATGGCAAAATTGTCATGGTAATGGTGTTTCCATCTGCTTGAACATCAACCAGCTCGTGTGCCATTTCTCCTCTGCTTGCTTTCCTTTTTAAGGAGACTACCTTAATTTGTGCTACTTCTCATATTGTTGTTGATACACTAGAAACTTTACCACAAGGGATTCTTCTGTCTGTCATCTTTAATAACAGAGTAAAATGCTGTGATGGCATGTGTTCCTTCACTGTTTTTTAATGGGCATAAACATTCAGGGACTAAAGAAATCATAATAATAAAGGTAGGAGAGTGTCTTACCTGGTATAATGTACATCCTAACTGGGGCATAAATGAGAGAATCTTGATGTGGATTCTCATAGCAAGTTCTTTTAATGGGCCCTCATTACCCGTAGAGTGTTGCAGCAGTCTCTGCTGGATCCTGAACTTCTTTACCATATTCATGGGTGGCACTGAAAAGAGTTTGAACATTGAGCTGCAGAGTTTACTGATGAAGTTTCTCACAGTAGTGAAGGGAGTGTCCAGTTATGAAGGATCTCAGGTCTTAATCATAAGTTAGCAATAAAATGGCAGGTGAATTGCAGCATGGATAAATGCAAAGTGATCCACATGGGGGATAATAAGCAAGCCTTAGATTCACATGTGCAGTAATGGTCTCTGAAATGACCTCTGCCACTCAGGAGAGATTGAGCACACTACAATAGAGTTAGAATGTTTCCTAGTCTGGCAGTACTCAGAAACTGGGAGAGTACTGGGAGTAAATATTGCATGAATTTGCTCTCTCCCTTCTCTTCCTGGGGGATTTACAAAAAGCTTGTGTAGGAAGCAAAACATGGGGCTTAAATTGATTCTCATTTTGAACTGGTGTGGCTATCCCTATGCCAGCATTTCTAAAGCAAGCTTAAACCTGGAGCATAGTGTACAGTGGGGGCAGACCTAACTTTGATTTGCTGAGTTCAGCGACAAAGGTTTGTGTGGTCATCTGTTTCTGGAAGGAAATTCCAAATTTCCTCTGGATTTTTTATTTATTGATGCCTCGTATTTACAAAAATAAGGATTACTTGGGCACAGTGCCCTCTGGTTATGCTACCTGGTTTAGAGGTAAGAAGGAGATGTGATAGAACACTCTTTAATCAGTGGCTCTTTAAAGAAAAACTGAAAATACAGCAGCTGTACGCATAGTTAAGCTTATACATATGATTTAATAACTACTAGCTGTGAGCTTTTTCAATAAGACAGGTTATTGTCGGTGTTCTCTGGTCTGTGGCATATTCCATTTTCTATTGGCACTACTACCAAAATCACTAAGAATAATAAAATAGCAGTCTTTACTTACTGCTATTTTTTTTTCAACAGCAGCCCAGCTTTCAGTACACAGTGATGTTAACAGGATAGATGCAGCAGCTAAGCAATTACCTAGTTGTGAGGGTGTTGCATAAGTTCAGGAAAAAATAAATTGGAGCACTTCACGCCAATTGAAATTCGTCTCAGCCCTTTCATCTGGTTCCTCATCCATTATGGCTGTGTATTCCTTATTCTCATTTTCTGCTCTGTTTAAAACGAACACATTTCATACCATTTTTTTTATTTGATCAAAGCAAAAACTATTCATCTGGGGGAGTGTTTTGCTTCATACATCTCCTGATATTCTTAGCTTTTCCAATGGTTCCACACTTTCCTTCTTTCTCACTTCCCCACGGATAAGGAGGAAAGTTAGCTTTGAACTGCAGTAAATACCGTTCCTTTGTTTTTCCCCTTTCTCATTGCTTTCTGTGGTGACCATCTTCTTCCCTGAAATGAGAGGAACTTTGTTCTCTTCGTTGTGCAGTTTTGGTGAGATTAATTTCTTCCTTTTCCTGCTGAAGCCATCTAGGTCCTTTTAACTCTTCTTAATCTGAATGTTTGCTTTCGAAAAGAGTTTGTGTGAGTTGACTATTGCAAAAGGGAAGCTACTGAGGATGATTTAAACATCTGACATCTCTACTTGTCTCACCTGGAGGCAGCCAGATGCAGAGTCTCATCTTCAGATGTGGCATCACTGTGATGCTTTCTAATGAGGGAAGCATCCCTGCTTTCTTGAGATCTATGAGCATACCTCAGGATTTTTCTTCTTGAGCTACCGTGGTAGCTAGTATAAGCCGTGGTGTCAAGCATTCATTTTGACCGACTCTATTTGTATAACTTGAAGAGTATTTTGTAACCTGTCCATATAGTTGCTAAATCCAAGGTGCCAATTCTGTTCATAAAATTGCTGCTACTGTTCCCAATTACACGATACCAATAATGTTATACGAGTTTTTGTAGATCTGTGTGTGATTAACAGAATTTGTCAGTGACTGTGAAAAAGGACTGAACGTCTTTCAGAAAACATGGGTTACATATAATTCACATTGGAAGTTCTGTTACGAAATTGCTAACTTCCTGATTCCAATGAAGCATCCCCTCAGGCCATAAATTCAAAGAGTATTCTTCTGAGAGCTGCCAGAATCCCCAAAATGATTCCACCTCTGAAGACTGTGGAAAACACAAGAGAAATGCCACAGACTTGAGTATCATCAGAAGTACTGTGGTATATTCGTGATGAAAAAGCTGTCGGATGATTAAGACAGTAGCAAATGAGAGAGAATTCAGGGAAGTCAGTGAAGCTGCCTGGGGTGGATCAGCAGCACACATGACAGAATTTACCTTACTTCAGAGGGGGAAAAAAAAAAAAAATCAACAGAAATCAAGTATTTGAGGAGATAAGAAACTCATGAGTTGATGCATAAGTGTCAGTCACTTGTGTTCAGTGTAGAATACTACAATAATGGTCATCCTCACCATCATCACTACAAACATAGTGGCTATGGATTCTTTTGAAGAAATTGTTACCATGTGAACGTTGAATGTGAAGTGAAATGGTAGAAAATTGAGAAAATGATCTAAAATTGAAATATTCTCAAATCAAAACTGTTGCATACGGAGAGCAACTCACATTCATGAGGAAAATGTTTTTATTTATCCAAAGATAATAATAACAACCTCAGAGCAAGATTGCTTGCATCTGTGAATTTACAGATGACCTAATGAAGGAAAGACCCAGGAAATGCAGCTTGCTGGAGTCCAGGTCTGAAAGACTGAAAGACCAAAATATGGAATCCAGTATTAAAAAGGTACTCAAAGTTGCTGCATTAATTACTGCTCAGTGCAAGAGACAAAGTCAAAAACAATGTAATCAAAAGAACAGCTGTTTAAAATGTTCCAAGTACAGTTATAGAGACAAGGGATGACATCAACCGTCTTTAAATTGGATCTTGGAATTCTTTTGGAAGACATAGTGCAGCAGGCAATTGAGAAATAATCATTTAAAGACATTCAGAGAACAGGATGTACGATGAAATTTACTCTCAAAATAGTTAAGCAGGGAAGTAATCATATGAATGAGGTAGTAATCACATGAAACAACGGAGATCCACAATTTAACTAATGAATTTCAAAATAACCCATGAAGACCTGTAAGTGCATATAATTTTAAAATACTGAGTGGGTGTTGAAGTTTTGTTTGAAAAGTTTTAGCTTTCTGGATAAATGCAGTCAGTGCTAACGAGGGATATTCCATCAGTCTGCTCGCTGGCCAATTTTGGATGCTATAACCTATTAAAATTAATAAAGAAAGGAGGGAGGGAGCACGTAATGATTTCAAGAGGAATTGTAATAGAACTGATTTACCTTCTTAGAAACATTATGACTAGATGTCCAAGTAGGGATGTAAGATGATTTTCAAGTACCAACAGAAAGAACGGAGTTTGAAAGTGCTCAGGAAAGGATGTTGGAGGAATTTGTTAGGAAAAATAACTGTTCTGCAACACAGAGAGCCAAAGCAGCATCTTTTGTGCTGGTCATGTTCTATAGATTATAAGCGTGACTCCTGCTGTGATCATCATTGTTTCTGTAAATGCAGAATTAATTTAATCCAACAAATGAAAAGTGTTAACCAGGCATTGACATCACAGGGTTACTAGCACTACTGGATGATACAGAAGCTGCAAAACTTTTGTCAGATTTGATATTTCTGAAAGATGACAATGAAAGCTGCAGAGAGATGCAATAGAAGATGCAAAGCAAGCATCCATTCCAAAAACATAACTGTAGGAGTGGAGAAAGGTTTTTAATCTCATCAGCAGCTGAGACTTTATCAGATCCTTAGCAGAAGAGAATAAATCTATGTGATGAATTCTCCATGTCATAAATAAGCCCCTAAGAAGATCAGTGACCATTGTGAAAACCTCAAGACTTCCTAAATTCTGTCATGAGAAGCTGATGGACCTGTTTGCAAGTCGTGTATGCCTCAAGGAATGGATATAAATCATCCATAGTTCCCACTGAGGACACAGCTATCCTTGAGCTCAGCCTTCAACTCAGAAATTTTATATCTTGCCCAGAATATCAGATGGGAACACAAGCCTGGACTGTATTTACAGACATCAGATGAAGTCCAGTGCTCCCCAGATGTTCATGTTTGTGGACCAGTAGCAAGCTTGCATGTTCTGCACTTACAGGTGCAGACAGAAAACTCCTGCACATATAGCTCCCAGCACAGGAGATTCCAACAGATGTAATTAAAACATAGGTGACAAAATCCTGTTACGGGCAATACGAGATGTCAGTGTGTTTTTCTTAAGAGCCTTTCTCAGAAACAAATGAAGTAGGTCCCAGCTGTCTTTGAGTGCCCAAAGATCCTCAGTTTGCACTGCGTGCATTTACATTGGAATTTGGAGACAGTTGCTTCACTGCAAATGTGTTTTGCTCAGTTTTGCAAGCTGTGACTGAACAACTGATGGCAAATTCAGTCTGGACACAGAGTGGATGGTTGGACCATCACCATCAAACCAGTCTTTCACATCAAAGTGGAGGTTTCCTCTGTCAATAAAATTTGTCCAAATCAGTTATGCTGTTACTTGATCAGAAAGGTGCAACTCAGTCCCTACTAGAAGATCAAAGATGAAGAAACACCAGATAAGATCCTTTCACTGAAAATTTGTAAGATATGGGGGGGAAATGTGTTACTTGAAATAAAATCTTATGAATGTTTTATAATATATTGACATGTAAGGGGAAATATTATTTTGTCTTTTTATGGTGCTTCTAAACAATGAATATGTTTATCATTGTTATTGTATTAAGAATCAGTTTTTCACTGGTAAGTACTAAAGCTTAAAAGTTATAATGGAAAAATTTGTCACCAACAGGGAGGGCACCATTGTTAAAAGCTTTATCATTGCTTGCAAGCTGATAAAGGCTGCAGAATCTGAACAAAATCCGGCAACATTTATGTCTTCAAAAAGCATTAGTAAACTTTGCTACTTCAAATGACACCAGAGGCTGAATTTCCTGACCTTGTTTCATAGAGTCTTTGAGCTCAGCACTACTCACAGGAGCTTTATACACAGCAAGCTCACCAAATTAAGTGGATTTTCCACCCAGGTGGTTCCTGACAGTGATTTTTCTAGCACAGGGACACTGAGAAGCCCTATAACAACTGTTATCTGTGCCTGACTCAGAGTGGTTGAATAATCCATTATTTCAACTCCTCAGTGTTGCATCCTAATAGCTTTCCTTTTATCTGCTCTATTCTTTATGTCCCTTGATGTTTTTGTTAAGCCATAAAAAAATAAAAACATCTCCAACACAACACTCTGGTTTCCTGTTGTGTAACACAGCATATCACCAAGTCTCAAAGGAACATGATTCTGTGCTGTTATTGCAGTGAGGTGGGGAACAGGGGCTTTTCATAACAACATGTAAGAACTGAGGAGAGATCATCTCTGTTCACTATTTTAGAGTGGGCAGACAGATCCGCCAGAAAACCTCCAGTTCTCAAGGTGTAGGCACAGAAATGCAGGACAGCTCATTGTATTTCGTCTCACCTGTATGAATCCACCCAGAGGGAAGCCTGCTTATGGAGCAGGTGATGAATGAACATGCAGACTGCAGCAGTAGTGACCATTGGAAAGACGGGGGGGGTCAGGGGACCAGGGGCTGCAGCAGTGTCTAGTGGTACATCACAGAAATGAATGTGAAACACAGATTCTTGCTGCAACAGAAATCACCTGAGACTGCAAAGCAGTGAATCTGAGCAAGCCAGTGGGAGAAATATTTATTGTAATTCCCTGAGCAATCAGGGAGTACACCCACAGTCAGACGGAGGAGACATCTTGAATCATCAAAGCATTTGAGCTCTGAGAGCAATGCAGAGAAGAGAGCAAGCTGCATCGTGTCCAATTGCTCCAAGAGCAGATGCAGTAAGCAGGAGGTGGACTTAGTTTGTCACTGATCTCAAGAGCTGTAAATTAATAATTCTCAGCCATTTCTTGTGGGTGGCAGTGAGAGAATGGAATCTTACTACAGCTTGAAACTTACTGTACAACTCCCAAATAAAATACTCAAATAATTCCTCTCTCACACAGAGAAGCGAAAATTAGGTGAAGACACCAAGCAGTGTGTCACAAGAATACAAGCTCCAGAGTCAGTTTTGCAATTTTAGTTCTACATGGAAGTCTCTCTTGTGAGGTAAGTTACGAAGTACATGAGCTAACACCATGGAAAAAATGTGGTAGTCTACTAGCTACGTTTTCCCCCCCAGCAATTCAAGATGATATCACATAGTACTGTTGGAGAACATATTGCTAGACTTGAACACTCATAATGTCTTCTTTCTTTTTCTGCTAAAGTAGGTGGGTTTAGACTTGTGTGTAAATGAAGTACAAAACTAAATGCCGAACTCGCTCCCAAGGCAGCATAGTTACTGAGTTGCAGTGATGCCCTGAGTGGGTCTATGTCAGTTTGTCCTCTTTCACTCTTCTTTTCAGAAGGTTGAAAATTGGCTAATTTGTTGTCACAAGTGGCATGGAGTAGGCTGATGACAATTCCAGTGAAGAGTGTTCATTTTTACTAATATATACAACCTGAGAAGTTCCAGGAACCTGAGAGAATGCTTAGCTAACAATATTGGAGGAAAAGTAAGTATGTAGCAGGCCAGATCTTCTGACCCCAAGCAGCGAGCAAATTAATAAAAAGGATGATACAGGAGACAGTTAAAAACTGGAATATAAGGATATAAGCCATAAGAAACTGATTTAAGTTGATACGTTGAAAAAGAGGTGTCCTACCCTGCTGTGCCCTTTGAGGACCTTATTTGAGTTTATTACCTCAATTTGAAGATAACATTTTGTTCATAGGGCCTTTGGTGAAGTACTTCCTTGGATTTCAATGAAGAAATTAGCAATAAGTAGTGTGAATGAGCTGTGCTTTAAATGGACTAAGAATGAACTCACAAAGTAGTCTGTGACGTTGCATTGCCACTGAACAGAGTATTTCTGACAGGATTTTGCAGAGTACTAGGTCTGATGGTAAAAAGGATTCAAAAGCAAATACAGAACTTGGCTGTTAAGATCTGGACCTGGCACAAAGCTGCCAGATGGTAAATAGGAGGCTGTGAGATATTGCAGTCAAAATGCAATTTTATTACAGACAAATGTGAAATTAGATGTTTAGGAGCAAAGAATGTAGACATATTTAATCAGTAATTTAGCTCAAAATGCTGCTAGTCTGATGAGTAACAAGTCAGATCAGACAAGTATCTCAATGCGATATGTTAGCAGACCCAAGAGGTTCTTGCAAAAAGTGATAGCACGACCCTTACATTTTTTTAATAGGGCACTGAAAGTAGGGAATTGATTTCACCTGACAGAATATAGTGTCTGCTTCTTGTGCCTAGGTTTTTAAACTAGCTTGGGAAAAGAGGGAATGTTGAAAAGTGATGAAGTTCAAAAATTGAATAAAATGCCTTGTGGCAAGAGTTTTGTCTATTTATCTTGTTTCATAGAAAAGCATAATTAAACAATTCTCAATATCCTAAAAAACTAAAATGCTGGTATCAAAAGGCACTTCAATTTAACAGAGAAAAGCACATCGTGCACTAATGACCAGGGAGGCTAAAACCAAATGCAAAGAGAGTACATGTAATGAAAAGATGCTTGACATTGGAATGAAATCATGGGTTCTCTATCCTCTGAGATATCCCAGTCAACAGTGTTCTGTTTAAATGCATTTTGGTTGTATATAGAGGTTAACTGTGTGAGAGACGCCATGACAAAAGGAGAATTAGCATTTGCCACATTCTTGGTGCTCCCGTCAGCCAGATGCCCACCTGGCTGGAAGGCACTACTGGTTTCTTCGCTCTGCACACGCAGGTTTCTTTCCTTCCTACAAGTGAAGGAGGAGCGAGGGCCTGAGGATGAAGAGGCCCTGTTTTGCTGTGCTCCTGATTTAGCCGTACACACGCTTAGATCTGGGAGCTTACAAATATACATATATCCTTCAAATTAGCTGCAGTCCCATGTGACTGAGAAAGAGACACGTTTGTTTGTGCGGGCAAGTGATAGTTTACTACAGTGTGCTGGTACTTCGGCAATGTGTGCTGCAAAACTAGTCACCTGTGTTTTCTATTTGGGTAAAAATAAGTTACTGCACATCATGTTCTGTATGTAATCTTGTGTTTCATTTCGTCATTCAGAGGCTATTAGTTGGAGAGAGGAGACTCCCAGCCGCAGAGTAAAACCTTTGTGTTACTGCATGTTTCTGGTTAGATCTAGCAGCACCTCAAGGTTCTTGTTATTAATGTGCATGTGTCTGAGCACGCTGGCAATAATCTGCTTCTGAGAGGAGAGGAGAAGCTTTCCAAAATGTTTGGCACTTTAGACTATTCTGCATTTAATTGCTTCCCCTGAGATATATGTAAAACAGTTCCGAAACAAACAGAACTGTTATAAATAATGTACAAGCATCATCAGAATAACAACGTATAGTGTTCAAGTAGCAAGATTTAGGCAGTGAGAGGGCTGCAGGGCCTCTGTGAGGTGGGGCTCGGGCTGCCCTGGGCTGGACACAGCTGTTTCCAGCCTGCTGCAATGGCCCTATGGCAGGGCAAAGCTGGGCCCTGCTGCCAAGATGGCCATGCCACTGGGAAAGAGTGCTTAAGAAAGGGTAGAAAATGACAGACAGAGAGGGAAGGGGGAATAAAGAGAGTGAAATATCAGGGGGAGCACCAAGGCAGGAGGAGAAGGTTCTCCATGGCACCCTGCCAAACGGACTGCTGCCCATGGAGAGGACTGAAATACTGATCTCAACTGACAATAAACTAAGTTAGATATCCCTGTCTTAAGACTGTGTTGCCCTTGACAGTAAGTGATGTCCCTATCATCAGCCTGCCACCCGTGTTTAGTCTTATTATTGCCATATTATTATTCAGTTAATCCCGTATATTCCTAAAAGATGAGAATTTATCTCAGAAGGGACCTGACTTCCAAAGAAAGAATAATAGGCATTTTAAAATCAACATAAAGCATAGACATCAAACATTTTGCTTAAAATGGGTACTATAAAACTGGCAGCATATAATGGTACGTGAATTTTCTCAAATGTTTTTAAACTTTATAAAATAAAGCTGGATGGTTTGAACATAGTGTTTGTGAGGTATGCTTGCCACATTATGCTGTGTGAGAATGGGAAGTAGAAAAATGGGGATCTAGTTCACTGGTTAAGGGGACCAAAATTTAAACAGTAAACAGTAATTAAAAATTAGCAGGTAGTCTGAAGACTTCGCTGTTATCTAGAAGTCACAAGTTGTTCAGTTTTTTATCTTCCCTTACAATTACCACTTTTAATAGGAGTAGGGATATTTAAGCTAATGTATGCCATCAGAAACTTTTATTCCAACTGTAATTGACACTTGAAAGCCAGTAATCATACTAAAGCACCACCTTAAAAAGTAACTTATCTTTAGGACCCTTCTCATGCTCCCAATTAGTCCATTTCGGTCTTCCCTTTGCTTTCCATGTGACAGTCAAGAAAAGAGCAGCCCAGCCATACTAAGAGACACAGAAGAGTGTGAATCAGTGATTATTAAGTTTTCCTCTTTCCAATCCTTGAAAGTACCTTTCAAGGGAATCTTCTTATCTTTTGATCAAAAGAAATGATAGATCTCATTTTATTTTCTTGTCTTCACATCTCTTCAAAGCAGGCTAGAGACAGGAAAGATTCATCTCTCCAAAGACAGAAAGAGATGAGTGTTTCTTGATGCTGATCTGAGGGTCAGGACTCCTGGCTGCAGCCAGCTGTGGAAAGCATCATTCCTCACAGTGATGACAAGCACAGCCATGGCTCCAAAGCCCCTGTCAGCTGACAGATTATTTGCTAAAGATGATCTGTCAAGGGCTCTCCCAGCCGATGCCTCTGTGCCACTCTTCAAACAGACGAGCAGTCTTGCATCACTATGAGCACCACGCTCCTGCTGAGCTCCCCAACACTTAATAGTGCCCAGCACACCCCTGTGATCCCCTGCAGGAGCAGTAAGGGCCATGTGGCAACAGCCGCAGGCACGGAACTGATTAGCTGAGACCAACTGGTTTTCTGACAGGAGGAAATAGTCAAACTGAGGTGGTTTGGGGCCAAGCAGGGCTTATCTCCTTCCAGAATCGAGACAGTAGTGAAGGAGATGGCAGGATCTGAAACTCCTGAGGCTCCTGTGGGGCTTAGCATGGTTTCTGTTTGTTCTATTCAAGGATGCTCCTGCAGGCAGCTAGAGCAAGAAGTGTATTTGCATCCTGATGGCAGCAGCTTATACTGTTTTACCTTGGGAGAGTCAAGCATGGACGTGTGGTTTTTTTTTCTGTGCAATCTGATGTGTCAATCCTAAGCTCTCCTCTGAAGGGAAACAGCAGTTGTTGCAGTCTGAAGCTGTCTCTTTCCAGCTCAGAACAATTTTGAAGTGGAAAATATTTACTAAACAGCTGAGTCTGGTTGTGCTTTTTCTTCCTTTGCTGAAAAAAAAAAAAAAAAAAAAGAGGACCTCAGTTTGCAGCGTGTATTCCTTCACCTTCTCAGCACCAGCTGCTGTTCCTTCTGAAAGAGCCTGCAGTAATAATCTGATCCACTTACTTGGATTTCCAAGCTTTGTGTTTAGACACTATCAGAATCTGGTATGTGTGGCTAATGCTGTAAAATGCTAACTATACACGGGGAGAATCAGAAAGAAAAACTGTGTTGGAGACTTCTGTTAAGCTCCACCTCCAAAATAAACCCTGTCCATATGAGATGATATGCTGCATGCACTGAGCAGATGTTGAGCTTGATCATGTATTAGCTGTAGACTCCTGGGGCTGTTCTCCCCCTCACTGGAGTCTGGGAGCACCCAGGGGATGTATGGAGTTCCAGACATTTAGCTTCTAACTGAGATTTATAGGATTCTCAGCATTGCTTTAGGTTGGCTTGTTCCCAGATGCAGTTTGGTGCTGCTTCTCTCTTATTATGTGCTGTAAAAAGCAGCAAAACTCAAACAAAGCTGACACAGAAGTTGCTGTGTTTGGTGAAGTGTTCTCCGGTGCCCTGAAATGCGTATGACAAGTCTTCTCCTCAGAGACCCAGTGCAAGGAATTTGCTAGTTGTTCTTGCATCTTGTCAAAACTGTCTGTGAGTCTTTGACCTCCCTTTGCTTTTATTGAAGTTGTGGAATCTGCAGAACCGAATGCTTTTCTGTGCCAGCCCACTCTAATTCGTGAACGTACCAAACAGGAAACAGTGACAACTGATAAAGGCAGCAGTATGATCTGTAGGCTCCTGAGGGGTTATGAGGTATGAACAGCTAATTAAAGTGTTGCGTTCATTAGGATTTGACAAAAGAAAGCAGGCAGGTGGTTTTAATAGTAGTGATTACTTAATATTGTCTGGTTTAATATTTTTAGATTTTGTTTTTTGTTTGTTTGTTTCTAAAAGAAGGTCTGAAATTTCTCGGAAGAAGCTATTTGGATAGAACCTAACATCTCATTAGCACATCAGTGCATGCATACAGCCGTATGTGTGGCTTGTTTTTTCAACACGGTGACCTTCAGAGACTCTAATCCCTTACATTCTCAGAGTCTTTGAGAGTCTAACATGGACCTCAGTAAGACAATGCAATAGGCTGTCACAGCTGCAAACTACATTATTCATAAGCCTAGGAATTTTAACCCTGTAATGCTTGGTAATTATTTGAGACAATGTCTGCTTTATTTGGTAGCAGAAGTTGGTAGGTTAATAGTATATGGTCAGTGCTAACACTTTCTTCATGTAAGTAACCTGCCAGCTTGTCATCCTTCCGTGATAACTGAGATTTCCTCTGGCTCCAGAGTGCCCTCAGGATGCTGCAGGGGAAAGATGTGTTTGAAGCCAGTCTGGGAAATGCTCAGCAACACATGGAGGAAACTAGATTGCATCTCTGTAATGGTGCTGCTCTGGGCCCTCAAGCAATCCTGTTGTTTTGTTTTTGTTTTTAGAACAAATGCAGTAGAGGTCACTTAGCTACAAGTAAATATATGGCAAGGAGTTTTAATCTTTGAGCATATTTTTAAATAATTTGCTGCACTAATTATACAACTCCCAGCAGTAAATGTGTTTTTACTCATCCAAAGCCACAAATGTTTTATTTCCTCCTTTTGGTAAATTTTTAAAAGTCTCACTGTTAACTCCTCCCTCTGAGTCTGAGATCACCAAGCAGTATACTTATTACATACAAAAAAGAATTTTAATTCTTGCTTTGAGGGGAAGCATGGCTTAATCTTACTCTCCAATGAAACATATACACTCCAGGGTAGCCCCACTTAATGACCATCTGCGTGCATTGGCAGAGGCTGAATGGTCACACACTGCAAAAAGTAGAAAGTTGCTGCTGGAGCCTCTGAGGCCCCTGCCTAGGTTTTAGGGTGGCCTCTGCCCAACAGTGGTGAGTCTCTTTGCTCCTCTTTGGAGCTTCTGCCGAAACAGTTTTTTGGTTGGTTGTAGCCTTTCAGCCTATATGTGTGTGTGTGGTGTTCACCTTGTTGCCTGTGTCTCTTCAGGCTTAGAAATATCCAGAGCTGGGAAGGAGAATTTCACATTTAAAGACCATTCTTCCTCTCCCTTCCCCAACTGAGGTGGGAGCCATGTTATCCCTCCTCCATTAGAACTCCTGAAATGACATTTCATGTACTCATCTTGGTGAGATGTTGGCCAATAACTACAAGGGATAAAATATAGACTGAGGGCAAGGCTGCAAAATAGCCCAACCTGACTTTCTGAACACAGTCAGGGAAGTTGCCTCCATGGGAAGGACAGTAAAGCGGATTTTGAGATTTATATTAATGCTCTCTGGAAACAATAATAATGTATCAGTAGCAGCAAGCTTTCATTTTTAGAGTGGACACCACTGCCGATTCATGGAAAATATTTAGTTGGGAACTGATAATGTATTTACTGAGGAGAGCTTAACACAGGCGAAAGGCAACGCAGCAGAAGAAGTAACTTCAAAAGTGTAATTCCTAAGATTGGGCCCTTTGCAGCGTAGGATTTAGCATCGAATTAGACTGCCAGACCGTCAGGAAGACAAAAGAGACTGTGAATAATCAGGGCATTCACTGCAAACAGGGACGGATGCGTTTAAGAATAGAATGGTTTTCACATCTATGTATACAAAGCATTAAACCTCCACTTATCCCTCAGCCGAGGTCTCCCCGCGCCCTGGGCCGCGGCTGCCGCTGTCCGTGGTGCTGAAGCTCGGCGCAGCTCGAGGCCCCGCCCCGAGGCACAGCGCAGCGCGGGGCGGGCCGTGCGGCGGCGGCGGCATGGCGGAGCGCGGAGCCTGAGGCGGCATGGAGGCGGATTTCGCCGCTTTCGGCAGCCCGCTGTGCGGCGAGCTCAAGCGTTTCTGCAAGCGGGTGCGGGAGACCTACCGGGAGATCAGGGAGGACCTCACGCCCTACAAGGATGACCGCTACTATCGGTAGGCGCGGAGCTCCCGGTGCGGGACCCCGCCGCAGGGGCGGCACCGCGGGGCTGGCGGCATGGGGCTCCGGGGGTCTGCCCGAAGAGGAAAGGATCCGGGGTCGGTTCAATGCCCTGCTGATGGCTGGCTGCGGCACAGACGCCGCACTGCCAAGCCAACACCCCCCTTCTGTCTCCAGCATCCATGTCGCACAGGTGCCTGGCGCGGATGTCCCTCTGCGCAGCCCTGTGCTAGGCCTATCCCCTTCCATAGAGCTGCATATAAAAAAGCCATGAAACAGCGCTGGGAGAGCTACAAAATTGGTTAGGATATGCGAGTCGTTGGCGATGGTGGATTGGAATGCCGCATGTCCAGTCCACTGCTTCTGTGGCTGTCTGCTGTGTCCGTAATGGCTGGAGAGTATTCGTGTTCAGGGACTGCGCAAAGCCAGGAAGGTAATGAAAGGTAATGGCCTCAAGTTGCATCAAGGGACGTTTAGATATTCAGATATTAGGAAAAAATTACTGTCAGCAATAGTGGCAGTGCATGAGAACAGACTGCCCAGGGAGGTGGTGGAGTCACTGTGCCCAGGGGTGTTTGAGAAACGTGGCACTGACGGGCATGGTTAGTGGGCATGGTGGAGATGGGCCGATGGTTGAACTTGATAATCTTAGTGTTTTTTTCCAACCTTAATGATTCTGTGACTCAAAATTTGCTGGAGGACAGAGCTATAAGTTAAATTAAATTTTGGCTCAGAGAAAGGATCTTAAAAAGTTGAATGAAAATTAGGAGAAACAAGTGCCAGGAATTACACAGACAGTAGTATTCACAAATGCCAACTGGGGGACGAATAGTTACATAACATTTTTGTAAAAATGGATGTGGGAATTATGATGCTTTACAAGACAAGTGCATACCAGAAAAGACACAGATGCGGTGGCTACTCCCTTCAGGCAAGAGGAAGGCACCTTGCAAGGTCTCTTTGAGCTCTACTTTACTGTGAATCTGAGCATTAATACCTCTGAGTGTGCACAGTTCTCCTGCTTAGGTCATTGGATTTCAGTATGCTGTGCCTGCTTTCCCCAGTGAAGGCTGTGGAACAACATAATGAATCTGGCCTCTTGTTCTTAATAGCAAGGACTGCAGAGCATCATACAAGTTGGAAACAGCACCTGGCAGCTTGGCAGAGTTAACACAGTCATGGTCTGTGCTATCAGAACAGGGCTCCTTGCACCTGTGTGAGGTACTGTGGAAGGTGATGAGGTGTGATGAAGATGTACTTTTGTGTGTCTGGATTGTAGTAATGAGTATTGACACTGGAATGAAGGAAGAAGGGAGAAATAACCTTTGGGTTAACAAATGAGAGGTCCTGGGAAATGTATGTGCTCGGCTTTGTTTCCAGAAGAAACCCGACCTCTCTGAAGTAAATTCTTGCTTGCACTGTTATGTGACTGTGAGTATGAATGGAGGGACTTCTTGTGTTGAACAGAGAAGATACAACTCCACTGAATCAAATGGGCTTGTAGAGTTAGCGTTAGATTGCCCTTCCTTCAGAGAGTATACCCCCAGGAGGTATCAGTTGGAGAACTTTTAGGATGGAAAATGCTGAAATTGAGTTATTTGTGCTCTTGGTGGAGGAGATAATTTTTCATGACAAAGATACCATGCTCATATTTCTCTGCATTCCCAGGATCTTAACCTCACTGACCTAAACAGTTAAGTTTCTTGCTACTCTAACTTCATACCTGCTATTGCACAAATGCGTGGATGGATGGGTGCAGTAATGCTATCTGCTTTTAGATTCCTGGTAAGGTGGAAGATTTCTGGTTACTAGTTTTAGATACTACAGTGCATTCTTCTTACAGCCAACTGTCACTTATGGGAAGGATAATTAAGAATTTAATCCCTTTTCTCTATTTTATTCGGTACTTCTGGCTGGGTTACAAATGAGCACACTGCTCTGAAGACAGAAGGCGTTTTGGAAATTTGACGAAAGAATTGTGGTGTGGTCTTCAAAAAAAAAAAAAAAGAGGTTGTCTAAAATAATGAGGTTACTAAAAGCTAATATATCAGACCAACAAAGTGAAGAGACAGTAAAACTGTGTAAGAGCACGTTTTTTCCTCTCATGCACTGTATCCATAAATGTGTGGCTATTGACCGCTCTCAGTCTTAACTCTCTCCTCCTGCTGGTTGAGCAACCCATTTGGCATTGACTGATAGTCTCCATTGCCTTTATGGAAATTGAGAGGTACAGTCCATTAAGCATCGGAGAGGGGCTTGAGTTTGCAAGTAATCAATATTTGCCAGGAAAAAACTGGCTGCTGCAGTTTCACTCCTGAGTTCTATAGGGACATTTTAGGGAATGCCAACAGGGAACAGGAATACTCAAGACTGAAATGCTCTGGGGGAGAGGTGATACAGGAATGGAAGAATACAAAACTGTCCCCTTTGTGGCTGGTAGGGCAGTAGGTCTTTTCAACTCTGCTTACACATTATGTTGGTATGTGCTCAACCTTAGGGACTGGGGAGTCAGTGAGGGGGATGACCTAGCTCAGAGGCAGCTGGTGAAGCTCTTATCCCAAGCAGATGTGCTTTCACTACATGGTGGCTGAGTCACTTCTGATTCAGGTCTGAGGCTGTCCCAGTCTAGTGACATCTTTTTGGTGATGATTTCCTTTTAGGTACTGTGCTCTTTTTAACATGTGGTTCAACAGCCATCTGTGAGTGGCCTGTTCCTTGGGAATAGGTGGCAATTAAAGGTGAGAGGCTTGTCAGCCATCTCAAGCTATGCCATCCTCACTCCTTAAAGCTGCAGAGCACTCGTTCACACCATACAGATGAAGGGGAATCCATGCTAGTGAGTTTGTTCTGTCCAGTAACCCGTAGGAGTCATCAAATTGTGCCTTTTGCTATACGTCTCCATGAGCAAGCATTAGATGACCCAGCAGCTCAGAGAGAGGTCAGACATGTCTCAGCATGCCAGCCACTGCTATCTTTCTAGGTTAACAGTTCCTTCAAGACAGTGTGGCACTTCTTGGTATGCTTGTAAAAAAGAACTTTCCAGATTAATGCATGTGACACTAAATAACCTAATTGGTGACCCCAGAACAAGCTTGGATGGACTTAGCACTCCTATGCAAGTTAGTGGCATGCCGGGAGATGCTTGGTGCAGTAGATAATCTCACAGAAGTCGGAAGAAGGGAAAAGTGATACATTCTCCTGTCAGCCCTTGATTTATTACAACAGTGTCAGGGCCTGTTCTAACTTTTAGCCCTGAAAAATGGCTGCAAACAGGCTACTTCAGTGAGCACTTTGCTTCCTGGTGCCTTCACTCCCACCAGTGGTTTCCTTCCTTCCCCAGTGTGCATGCTGGGCCACGGCAGGGCAGGAGGAGCTGGTGGAGAGCTGGTAGCTAATGACTCTTATCTGCATTAAGCAATTTTAAGTAAAATACTGGTAAAAAATGAGCTTACCACTTGTACAAAAACACCTGCACATTTTTCTCTTGAGCATGTAATCAGTGAGGAATGCCAAGCTTACCGGAAGGTACAGCCTGGCAATCAGCTGACATGTATTTCTGTGGGGGTTTCATAACTCTGTCCTCAGGCTAACATTGTGGAGTTCAGCATGCTGGAAACTTTTTGATAGGAAAGCAAGCAATTAAAGTGCCTGTCTGATACACAAGGGAGAGCAGGAGGGTGGCTAAATAGAGGTCTGACTTCAGGTTACAGAATTTAACTGTAACAACTTGGTGTTTGTGAAAAAACTATGTCAGGTTAATGAACGTAGCCCACTGGCCTATCAGCTTATACAGGGAAGCACTGTGCTGAGTTTAGCAGTAATACTCCAAGATTAAAAGAATGACCTACAGGCTGCCCTGAATGGCTCCCGTGTGAAGGACACAACTGGGTCTGGAAGGGTGTGAAGCAACAGGAAACCAGCATCATTGCTTCATGGTGCATTTAAGCTGCCATGAACTGCTGGTGCTTCCAAAGGAAGCAACCTTAGCTTGCCTTTCCTTAGCCACATGTTTCCGCTGTTTTCCTCACCTGCCCCCAGATGTTCTGTCTGAGGTGATGGGTACTGGTGTCACTGGCTGGACCCATTGCCAGGAGCCTTCTTTTGGGTTCACCACAGCCACACGGGGACAGACAGAGCTGGGAGCTCACCAATAAGTGTGTGAATTGCCCCTAGGCCAATCTTGTAAAGATACTGAAAGCAATATTATTGATGTTGAGTGTCTTTAAAAACAGACTGCAGTGAAACCATCTGGCTGTCTAAGCAAGCTTTTAATGGAAGCCCAGAGATGTTTTTAAATCATACATTGGTTGCTTTTTGTGATTATTTCTGGGGTCACACTGAGGTGGCTGTACCCTATGTATGTGACAGACATCACAGCTGGAAGGTAGCTCTGAGTCTCATCCTGAGCTGGGCACCAGGTATCCCTGTGTGCCTCTGGGGTCGGCCTCTTCTTGCAGGTAACAACGATAGGGTGAGAGGGAATGGAAACCTCCATCCCTGGAGGTGCTCAAGNAAGGACGTTTGGTGCGGACGGATGGGAGCCCGAGCTGTTGTAGTCCGGAGCGTGCGCTTCATTTCTCGCTAACGGGATAATAGTGGCGGGGGGGGGGGGGGG
>VXAB01011660.1:323427-389827 GCA_013399175.1 Odontophorus gujanensis
GATGGGAGCCCGAGCTGTTGTAGTCCGGAGCGTGCGCTTCATTTCTCGCTAACGGGATAATAGTGGCGGGGCTGGGTTGATGTTTGTGATTGTTTTCCTTGATTACTGCAAAAAGAAACTCGCAGAAGCCCCATGCGGAAAGTTTGGCTTCCGTATGGTGGATAAAAACACCCCACAACGTCTCACGTCGTGTCGTGGAGTGCTAGAGAATAACCTGTTCCCCAGGTGTCCCTCTGCACGAGCAGAGCAGTAATCGTGGCTGATCACTGACGTCAGAGAACAGCCCGGAAAGGACATAAAACAAGCACCGGGCACGGGAGCTGTGTGGTGTAACCGTGCTCCGCTGTCACATAACAGTGCCGCACAGTGCTGTTGCTGCATTCGGCTCTTTGTCCCACATCTTCCTTTGGCTGTTAAGTGTCATGCCATGCATCTGCAAGGTGGATTTCAAGGTGTGCTGGCGGACACTGGGACCAGCAATGGCCATTAAAAGGGGCAAAGGGAGGTTATGTGCAGGCTGAGGATGTGCATAGTGTATTCCTTATGTAGTTGGCATTGGTGAGACCACGCTTCGAGTATCCCACACAACAAGAAAGACAGTGAGGCCCTAGAGTGTGCTCAGAGAAAGGCAGTGAAGCTGTGAGGAGTTCAAGTCCAATGGGAAGCAGCTGAGGGAGCTGGGCTCGTTCAGTCTGGAGGAGAGGAGGCTCAGGGGAGACCTTATCACTCTCTACAGCTACCAGAAAGGAGGTTGTGCGAGGTGGGGGTCAGCCTCTTATTCCAGATAACAGCAGTTGGCCTCAAGTTGTGCTTGGGAATGTTCAGGTTGGGTTTTAGGAAAAATTCCTTCTCAGAAAGAGTGGTGAGGCATTGAAATGTGTTGCTGAGGGAGGTGATGGAGTTACCATCCGTGGAGGTGTTAAAGAACTGTTTGGATGAGGCACTGACAGATGTGGTGGGTGGGCATGGTGGGGATGGACTGATGGTTGGACTTCATGATCTTAGTGGTCTTTTCCAGTCTTAATTATTCTAATTACAACCCTTTCTATCAATGTGGTTCCTATACTTTCATTTGGGAGAGTCTAAAATGGAAAGGAGCATTCGGAGGCAGAGCTTCGTAGGCTAGTATGTTAGAAAGCAGCATGCCTAAAAGTGGACTACTTGTGGTTTTGATAACAACTGCTTCTTAATTCCTCTTTTGTCCCATCCTTCTCATCTGGAAGTGATATTCTTAAGTGAAGAGCGTTGTAAGTATAAAACTGTTTTTACTCATGATGGTGTAGTACAGGCAAGGGAAGTGATGTGATGATGAGGAAATGAGAAATAGCCTGAGGTAAACACTTGTCTAACACCTTGATCCAAAACTTGGCTCAAACAGCAAAATATAACCCATCTTTACATTTCTTATTTGAAGGGCTACTGAAAGATTGCAGTTATTTTAAGTTTGCATTTCCATTGCTCACCTGTCACAAGTTACACTAGTGTAGCTTAGTTTTTACTAACTACCAGTTTTAATCCAATGTAACCATAAAATACCACTTTCTGTCTGAATTAGCTTAAAACCCCAAACAGTGTGTGAAAGCTTGCTGTCAAATCTGTGAACATGGGATGTTTTCCTTGATCCTTATGAGACTACCTTGGCTGGAGCAAGAAGGCTTCTTCCACTGGTAGAGGGAAGCACAGTTCTTTACTCCCTTGAACAAGTGCTTGCAGTGTGAGGCTTCTTTTTGCATTTTCCCATAAGTGCTCTCCAAATGTCTCATTCTTCTTAGGCCTTTAGGTTGTTGGTGTGAAATGATCAACTTGCATTTCTCTGTGTTCCATAAATTTTATATGGTCTCTTTCCAAAAGGCAGATGTGAAACAGTGAGCATGCAGGGTTGTCTCTGCCTGTTATGTCAGATGGTGATAGGCTGAAATGGGACACCACAGCATGGCAAGGAAATTCTGTTACTGCAGGGAGGGGTGGGGAAAAATGCAACGCTGTGGGAGCAGTATAAATTGTTGCTGGCTGCCATGATAACTGCAGTTAATATTTGGCTGAGCTTTCTTGTTTGCTCTTTACAAAAAGTGTTGTGTGGTTATTGTGACTTAAAAACAGTGAAGTGTTTTCACTAAGTCTCTGAAAGTTCTCTGGTGCAGCACTTGTATCACTTCAGCACTGTTGGAAATGTTGGGGTGTAAGCTGCTGGTTTTGTGCATGAAAGCCTTGATGTTTGACTGTGTTTTGGCAAAAATCACCCTAGTTTAAGGCCTGGCTTCAAATGGCTTCTGAAAGGAGTGAGATTTTTCTTGTAAACCTTTAGAGAATGCACCAGAATGGACTTTGGTGCTGTGTCAATAGACATTTCTGGAGGACTGCTAATAATGTGGTCGCACAACTGGTTTTATCTCCAAATTGTTACAACATAGGATGGTTCTGCTGACCAGCTGAATGCTGCACAATTGTGGACTCACAGACCACTTTAGGGTGCGAGGTTCAGTTATCCTATATGATCATATAGGATTTTAATTCACAAGTGCACGTCTTCCACCACATCCAGCATGGGTCAGTATTTATCAGTGTGTTTTAAGTTACCTGAAACCCCATAGAAATGTTCTGTGGGTCTGACTTGTTATTCCTGTTTCTCTTCCTGTTTCTGTTTGGTTGTATTTTTCCAGCCTTGACTCTCAGTTACTTTGCTTTGTTTTCTTCTGTCCTTTCTTACTTTCTGTCTTCCTGGTAGATATGACCTTTTCAGAAGACGTGTATGTGTGTATAATTTCTGTATGTATAGCCTGGTACATCCAGCCTGCTTGAAGTTTGCATTTGGTTGTGAGGAATGAGGAAATAAAAATGAATTGCTTACCTTTTGTGTTTCACTTATTTTGTGTTTGTCTCTCAAACTTCCACGAGTCTATACTTTCAGATTTTAAGGGTCAGAAATCAATGGATTTCTTTTAAAGAGATGAAATTCTGTAGCTTTAAAGAGTGCTCATTCTCTCTGGAGGGCAGTATACGTTGTGTTTTACATTTAAATTTATGATTGCTGGTAACATGGCAATGCAAGTACCAGATTCTGATGACTGCTGATACAACTGCATGGGATGGTTAGGAGGTGAATTAGATCTGAGAAGATCTAATTCTGCATACTGCGGTACGTGAGCAAATCCTGTGCATACTAGATGGTCTTTCAGGTCCCTTCCAACCCAAGCCATTCTACAGTTCCATGATATTCCATGATACATTCCAGTGTGTATCTCAGTCTCATTTTCCAAATCATTACATGAATCATTTCAGTGAATATTCTTTTTCTCAGATGAGCTATTTCATCTCCATTTGTGTGTTTGTTTTTGTATTTATGCTGATCTTTTGCCTGGTATCTGTGCAGATCAGTGCAGCCGTATTGACCTGTGAAATACCTACACTTGCTCTCTTAAATGAGACTTCAGGTGTAGCAGTGGGAAAGAAGAGGGGAAAAGACATAGCATGTCCCTGCTCGGTCTGGTTTTCTCTCCAAACCCATTTTGACTGTTAGGTGTTGCACTATCCAGAGAAACAGGAATGAAGAATGAGTCAGTGTCTGGAACAGGTTTCCTGAAAAGCTTGCAAGCCTGCCTGTGTTCTGGCACAACAGTAAGGGAAGGTACTGATTGCTGGTAACCATACAGCTGCGAGTGCTGGCTGAGGGAGCCCTGGTGACTTTCCCATCACCAAGACAAGAATGTGCATAGCAAGTCAGAAGTGTATCCTACACTAGGCTGTGGCTGTTTAGTATATTCCCAAATATAAGCTAAGTTATGCATGATAGTTCCCTGTGTATATGTGATATTCCTCCTGTTGTCAGCTGTTCCCAGCTCGTGGAGTTAGTTTTCATGTACTGAGCAGTCCTCAGCTTCCAGGAAGCATTTGGTATCCACTTACTTTCTTACGTTCAACTTAGGTATATTGGCATTTTTAATATGATTTTCCTGTACCAGGCATTTTCTTGCTGAGATTAGAGAGTTCTTGTTAAATCAAGGCAATGCCCCATACGTGGTATTCTTAGCTAATCAGGGAGTGCCAAATCACCAGTAGAACTGAAAGGACTGTTAAAATTTTTCAGTCAGATAATATGCTTTATTTATTAATACTAGAGCAGATGTAATAGCTTTTAAGTGGTTCAAGTGCACAAAAGATGAGATGTTAAGACTTTGGTTTAGGAAAAGTAGTGTAGTTATGTCATTGCAGAAGTTGTGATGACAGGCCTTGGTTTGGAACACCTCTATTAACTGGGGTATTTGGAAGTCAACTTAAAGTTATATTTGTCTGTGAGACCTCTGAGTGATGGTCTCTGCAGTTGAGATCTGAGCTGTTCTTATTTGTGATTGTTATAATTTCATGTGCCGCTCATGTATACAAAGAGCATACAAAGTTTGTCTGTTTTAGGATGTGGGTGTATGTTCCTGTTCATATGTCTAATAATCCCTACTAGCTATCTTTGCTCTATAAGGTAGCATTGGCTTGTATTCTTTTCATAGCATTGCATGTTACCACAGAGACTGGTTTAATATTCTTTGTGGAGGAATGAATAGTGAAGGGGGCTGGGTTTTGTTTTTGTAATTTGGAAATATGATTGACAGCTAATTCTGTGCTTTCTTTTGTTTCTGTAGGCTGGCACCAATGCGATTATATACGCTGTCCAAACGACATTTTGTCCTGGTCTTTGTAGTGTTCTTCGTCTGTTTTGGTTTGACAGTCTTCATAGGAATAGCAGGTAAGGATGCTGCCTTTTAAAAATATTACCTTGTTGTATTCTTTGTCTGAGTGTACTGGTAGGTACAGATGTGTGTGAAAGCTAATGACCATAATGCCCCTGAGGCATTTGAGGAAGTATTACTTCTTACGGGAGGGAAAGAACATTTCTTCTATTGTATTTTTTTCACAGGGATTCTACCATGCTATACCATTTAGCAGCCATTTTAGGATTTTATCAAGTCCTCCAGCCCAACATCTTATTTCTCAGTCAACTGGCATGATCTGTGCTGCTCTCTGACAACTGTCTTAACCTGTCTCTATCTCTATCCCCATCTCTACCCTTCACTTCCCTTTAGAAGGAAGAGGCCTGCAGAGGTGTTTGGCTCATTCGGTCCTGCCTGCTTTTTGTGTGTATCCATACCTTATGGGATATATTCTGTTCATGGTAGCATTAAAAATGTATCCTTGAAGTAAGTCCTCCTGTCGTGCTGTTTGACTTATTGTAGAAGCGTGAGGTCCAAACAGACTATTTCAGTTCTTAATGATAAGTCAGAGGAACAACACTGGTTTTCCTAAGGATGCTGAAGGGCATTATTTGGTGGCTAAAGTACTAAACAAATACTTTTACATTTTGTATGAATGACAAAATGGAAAACTGGAATTAAGTCAGTATCAGTTACAGGAATTGCTTAAAATTGCTTCACTGAGAATGGGCACAGAGCCATCCGTGCTGATTGAGAATATCATTCTTAATTAGGAGTAGTTCCTAAAGGAGAGCTGTTGGTCTTTTGCATTGCATCTACCTGCACACTGATTTAGAACTATGGGTGCCCTTGTCCCAGGGCTACTGTAAGCAATGCTCCATCATCTGTACTGTGCCAGGCTTCCAGGACTCAGGTGTGCTTCCCTTCAGGAACTGGCAAAACTGGAGAGCTCTTTTCCATGCGAGGCTGGTTTGTCGGATGGCTTTGTTGACAAAGCTTGGATGCAGTTCATTATTATAACTTAATTATTTTTAAAAGTTGTTTACCTTGGGAGGAGAGCCACTCAATCAACACTTTTGCTGTGGTGATTTTTTATGGCTTTGGCTGACAGCTTTATGCTTCCTGTGAGCAGAGGGATGGGCACAAACAATAGAGTATTCACTCATCAGCTCAGTCTGAGCTGAACTCACCAAACCCACCAGGTAAATGAAAAGGTGGGAGGTGCATCCAGATTTTCTGTGCAACTTCTATACACCATTCCCCATACTTGACCTCTCTGTGTTTTGAGAAGGTTAGCAGTCTTAACTACCCATGTGAGTAAAGAAGATAGCTTAATTTGAGGTGGCTGCTGCTCTTCAGTTCTTGTGAGCCGAGACAGGTGCAGATTTGTTTTTTTCCAAGTTACACTTGCTTGCTTTGTCTTTTCCTAGTGGGTCTGTGATCTTTGTGGTGAGATGAGTGCAAGGACGGGATAAGGTGCAGAACTCATTTTCTGTACCTATGCAGTTTTCATGCTCCCCACCTCATAGTGGTTGACTGCTTCCAGATGTGATTCTGTTAACTTAGCAAGAATAAAAGAAAACAATAACATATAATTTAATTACAGGTGGTGTTGTTGCTGTTTTATTCAATAATAAGACCACAAGATGTTTGTGCCGGTTGCTTTAAAAAGCTCTAGAGTATTGCTTGCTAGAGGAACAGCAGTTACAGCAGTAGAACCTGATATTGTTTTGGTTGCTGTTCGGTTTTGAAAGTTAGGATTATGATGTCTTTGCTCCAGTATTTTTGAAAATCTTCTGGTTTATTTAAAAAACAAAACAAACAAACAAACAAAAAAAACCCAGCTCTCTAGGAAGGTTTGTTCTGGTGTTTTTTTTGTTAATAATTAACGACTGAAATATGATGACTAATCAACTCTGAGCACTTAAGGAAAATCAATTACGCTTTTTGAGACAAAAATACTTGCCAGAAATGTACACAGTCAGTTTGTATGTACTTGAGAACTGAGAAGTTCAATAATTCTGAGCTGACTTTGTAGCCTGTAGCTGTTAGTGAAGTTGGATTGTAATATGAAACTTTGGCTGTGATGAAAATACTTCATTTTTTTCACTTAAGATCTGTAAGATGGTTAATGCTGTAGTTAGGGTGGTTGCAGAAGCCCAAGCGTGCTTACGTTAGCTGTTGTGTCAGCTGACTTAAAATTCTTGCCCAGAATGAGCTCATGAATGAGCTCAGTCATTTATAAACCCTTCTTTTCTGTTCTTTCTCTGTCAGAACTTTGAAGTCCATGATCTTTGTGGAAGAACTGTTTCTATTGCATAGTTTTTAATACTAATATTATGGCTGGAATAACATGTTAAAAGGATTAGTAACTTGCATTCAATTGTCATACCAAATAGGAGAGAGTATTTAGAGGTTTCCAGTCCCATTAAGCTTTCTCCGTCCATGGTGACCCCAGCACACACGTGGAAGACCTGTGCATCTCAATGTTTGTTCACAGCCCAGTATATAGTTGCAGACCTTTTCCTACTTTCCCCAGTGATTTTTCCGGTTTAGTCATTTTGTGTACATACAAATGCATGCATGAGTATCATTTCCCATTCTCCCTAGTCCTCCGTGTTCTTGTGTATTTAAGTAGATGAAGAAAAGACCTTAGGTCTTTTGCCTAGGTGTGATCCTGAGCAGCCTGATCTAATTGTGCACCTGTTTGGGGTAGTGGATTGAACAAAACAGCTGCTGGAGTTTTCTTCTAAAATAAAGATTTTGTAATTTCCCTATTTACTGCATATAGATGTAGAGGGGGCAGGGTGTGAGAGGACAGTTATAGTTCATCAGTGTATGTTCAATGTGTGTGTCTTTGTCTGGAGCAGTTGGAGCAGTGATTGCCCTGTGTGGAAAAGTGTGGGAGGAAGCTGGACATCTCCCACTACAGCTGTACTTGAAACTGTTGATTGAATGGATTGTATGTTTTAGGAGAATTTGTTTGTAAAACTTCCGTGCAATTGTATTTATTTGTAATGGTATGTATAATATATTACAGCTCCCCATTCTTATATAAACAAAAGGTCCTAATCTGACTGGTCTGAGCACTGTTCTAAACAGACTCATGGATTGCCTTGCTTCAGCAGCCCAATGCAATCAAGATCCAGTGCCAGCTACAAAGTACTGTCTCTGTTTTATGTGTGTTTGACTGCATAATCATACATTAAAAAGCATTATCATCGCTCAGTCAGGTACAATGGAATGTGTTTGTCCAGTTCTGAGTGCAATGCAATATAGACATTATCTTCAAAGTAAATTGGGTAATGGTGGCAGTTTGGCCATAAAAACTGGAGAGATAAGTGCAGTTAAAGAAGCTTTTTTTTTCAGAAGCTTTTGAAGCCTTTGATTGGGCTTGAAGATGCTGTAACAGCAGTGCCTCTGCTGCTAAGTTAGCTTTTTCTGCAGGTGATTACTTTCATGACTGCAACACATCGATTAGCTTGAGGGAAAATATGCTGTGTTTTTGTTATATGAGTTTTAGAGTATGCTTGTAGAACTTCTGACATGGAGTTCTTGATTAATAATTTACACCGTATTTATGCACAAGAATATTATGGCAGAGAGTCTTCAAGGAATCTAGGATGAGGAGGAGCGTTTTGACCAGGCTTATTGATGATACTGAGAAGCCAAAGTGACTTACCCTGCAGTTAGAACATCTGCCAAGTAGGATGCTAGTTACCTGCTTAGCAAGGAGGTATTTTGTACAACATTTTGAAATCCTATGTTTGGTGTAGTACTTCAGTATTGTTCTCTTCATTCTTGTTTACTTTGTAGGTCCTAATGTAATTGAAACTTCTGTAGCAAGAACTGACCTAAATAACAGCATAAAGGTAAGGATTGATAAATAGTGTTGGATTACCTGAATAGCTTTACTTGGTATCCATAATGTTAAATATACCCTTTCCCCCATCCCACTATTTTAAGTAGTTAGATTTTTTACTAGGAGGCTTTTTGGCCACGTGATGCTTTCCAATTAGAAACTGAACATTCAGTACATTTACTACCACTGTGTTACTTTGTGAGTGACCCAACACCAACTTCTGATCTCTTGTGAGCAGGTAAGGTAGAGAGTTTTGTGATGGGCAGTGTTCCTTCACAGTCATTCTTGATGAAGTAACACTGATAGTATTCCCTTTTGAGCTAATGCTTGGAGATTCTTTTGAGGGTCCAGGATGAGAAATGAAGATCAGGAAATAGAAAAACAGTGTTTTCAGTGACAAGTAATAACACTCCTGTGATTCCTTTTTCTCAACTGGGAAGGAATGTCTGTTTTATTTCTTAGCTGTTCATTGTCAAGTGGCCAGGACAGTGCAATCTGACCTCTTACCATGATCCTTCCCTTCACTGTCTTAAGAATTTCTCATTCAGGTTACATGTCCTAATTCTCAGACTCTTTATTTCTGTCCAGTTCTTCACTGTCAGGCTAATAGCCACAGTGATCTTTGTGAAGTTGCTAACAACAGCAACAACAAAAAGTGTAGTAGTTTCTTTGAATGCACTGAAACTTCTAGAGGTTTCTTTTGGTCTATAAGTCACTTACGTATGTTTGAGTTGGTACTGTATTATGGATGGATTTAAAACAAAAAACACATTTTAATATCAATTAAGAAAAGGATTTCTTGCATTAGATTTTATCTGTAAATGTTATCTCCCATGCTTTTGAATGTGGGATTTCTAGAAAATAGTGGAGAAATAGTTGTGTTTTACGTACTTGGTTTTAAACTGTTTCAGTTCTGTTGCAGATGGGCAGGGGTCACAAATCTGACTCTATGTGAAGTGCTAGAAATAACCTTTTTTTTTTCCTTTTTTGTAGTCTAAATCTGTCATATCTGAACTGTTTTTATTGCTGCTGCTTTTATGTGCTTTAAGTAGTCTGTGTGTTCCAGTGCTGTGCAGAATACATGTGCTGCTTTAGCTGCTTCACTGGAAGACTTATATGTGCGGTGCTTATCGTACTGTTCATGCAATACCTCATATTAAATCTGTTCCCCAAAATATTACTATTGAAGTACCTTTCATTGTTACTGCAATTGTATCATGTAAAATAATGACTGATGCTAACCTCGGTGGGGTTTTTTGTTGTTTTTTTTTTTTTTTGACAGCTGAAGCCTTTTAATTTAAGTTCACCACCACTGTCTACTTACAACCAGCAGCTGTGGCTAACCTGTGTCGTTGAGTTGGATCAACATGATGGTGAGAATTTTGCTTAGAGTTTAGAAAACTTGATATAGCAACCTATGTTTGTATACTTCTGTTGCGTATACAATTCTGTTGCTTTGTGGTTGTGCTTGGTGGGTTTTTCCTCTGACAGATTCTCTCCCACTGCTGCTTGCCCTCAGTAAAAAGATGGATTGAACTAGTTTTGAGAACTAGATGCAAAAGGGGCATGGAAAAGGTTGGGCGTTATTTCTGTGAAAACAGCAGCATGTAGAGAGTCTGTCTGGGAGAAATTACATGTATAGATGGTAATATTACAAACTGTGCAGTGAAGTTTCCCTTTAATACATGAGAAATACTGTAATCAGGAATTCTTAATATGTTAGGATCTAGTACAAGGAATTTATGACTTTATGCCAAAATATATAAATGACTAAGGTTGTTTATTTGTTTGTTTTTAAATTGATGTAATTGAACCTTGCTCCAGTAAAGTGTAACCAAGTACTGTTGGATATCATATCCATTTTGAACTTTGAGTCTCTTATTGTGATTTTACTTCTCCATGCAGCAATACCTTAATGTTTTCTCTCTTAATTACAGTGTCACTCAAAAAGAACGTTACTATGACAGTCAAAGTACTTGGAGTGGTGAAGGATGGAAGCACACCCTATGTTAATAATCAAGTTCACAACCGGACAAGGTTACTCAGTTGTGCACAGGTACCTGCCTGCCTGAAGAAAACTCTGTTGCACCAATTATTTTAAATATACGTGTGTGCATGCTCCATTATGTTGCTAGTTTGTTTCTTTCTGCGGCTGCAATATATTAATTGGAAAAGACACTTCTTTTTTGTTGTAACTCTCTTCCAGCAAATACTGTGTGCTCGTTAAATAGATGAACAGTACTGTGAGAAGGAATATTTGAATAGAAAAAGGGATATTGGGCTCTAGAGGTGAGAAAAATTCTTGTCATGTACCTAACAGAGCGTCTGCTTGAAAGAAGCTAGCTTCTGTGCTTCAGAAACAAAGAATTTTCTTCCCACCCAAGAAATTTTCAAGTTTCTGGTAAAATTTTGGCTATAAGTATTGAGTTTAAAGATTTCTGGAACAGTTTATCCAGAATGAAATCCTTTAGGAAGAGAATAGCTGAAGGGTTTTTTTGTTTTTTTAAATCAAATTTGGTTGATAAGACATGTAATCAACATCATCCATACCTACCTATTTAGAAACAAATTATCTAACCTATATTGCCACTAAATTTTGTAGAATAAACTGAAGGTTTTTACGTATTTCTCTGTATGTGTTCACAGAAATGTAGTGAAATCATTGTTGCTCACCTTGGCTACCTGAACTACACTCAGTACAACATATTTGTTAGTTTTGAAGATCTAAATAAGCTAACGTATGCCATACAGAATATTACTTTCACAGTAAGTATGAAGTTTTATACTAGCAGAAGGGATCTCTGGAGAAGTCTGCTTTAATTGTAATAAAAAAGTTACCTTATTTTTGAACCTGAAACATGGAAATGCATCATAATGAAGCCTTCTGTCGCTGCTGGTTTCAGAGCTACTATAACATTTGTGTTGTTAATGTTCTGGAACAATATTTATCATTATAGGAAAAGCATTTTCTTTCAGAACTGCTACTGCTGTTTTCTGGAACGGATAATTTCAGTGTAATTCCTAGGAGATACTTAATGGTCAACAAGCTAGACTACAACATCCAGTTTTCTGTATCTTGTCTCTCTGAAGCATGGTATCTTTTTTTTAACCTTTCTAGGAGGTGTATCTAAATTAGCAGGATTTTTCTGGGCTTTACAAAAGCACTGGCCAGAAAGACTAGAGACACAAAGACAAATGAAAAGATTGTTTGACTTCACTTATGAGGAAGAGGAATTTTTTTTTTATTTAGCTGAAATAAGCAGGCAGTCCCTAGCAAAATGAACTGGGCAAGTTACAGTGCTGAAGGTTGTCTGTGGAACAGTTAAAAAAACCGTGTGTATTGAATGACTCCACAAAGAGGTTTAGAAACATTTGCATTAGGAGAAAATGAACTAAACTGAACTTACAGTGCTAGTTACTATGTTGTATTCTACCTATATATAACATTTTGTGTGTCAGAGCATGCAGAAAAAGAAAGCTTACTTCAAAGTGGTTTTTATATACTAAGTGATCTAAACTAGTCTTGATATTTGATGTATTCTAATTTATAAAACACATTGTTAAAATAAGTTGTAGGGAGAGAAAAAGGAAAAAAGCAAAGTGTTTGCTTAGTTCCAGATTTCAAGCAGGGTGTGGTATCAGGGCTTTTATAGTTTTATGGTTTATCATTTTGTTTTGAAGGCTTTTCTTCCAGCAGACAAAACCAAAAATCCAGTCCAATAGCTCTGCTTTCCCATAGCAAGTATACATACCAATTTATTTGTTAGTACAGTGGCTTGTGGCATTTCCAGTTGAAATAATAGTTTATTTTGTAGATGAGGATCCTCCACATAAAATTTTCATTTTACGTTTGCACTTAAAAAAGACAAGACAGAGGTTTACAGGCAGATATTAAATCCATTGAAAGGTAAAGCTTCTTGTCAGATGAATAGAACATATGTGGTATGTGCTTTTCAAAAGTAGCTTCTGAAGAGAAGCAGACCAGATATGAGATAATTTGTCAACAGAGTTCAGGCAAAATGACTTGTTATAATGAATATTTCTGCCCATCTAATAGTTAGAGGTCTAAGGCAGCTTTTGCTACTTAACCTACAGAAAAACTTCTTTGTGTTTGGTTAGCTCAGGTATTCTTTTCTTGAGTTTTCTGTTTCACTTTTGAAACAAGAAGCAGCTTTGAGAAAACAAACTCATTACAGAAAGCACAACTGTTCCTTATCAATGTTTTCATAATCAGGTTATGTATTTGACCTTGGTAATAAAGAACTCACAGAACTTATTTGATTATCGAAGTTCAAACTTTGAACGTGAGACAGAAATGAACAAGGAGCATCCTTTTTGATCTGATAAGTGCTTTGAGGTGTGACAGCTCAATGGTTGAGTTACAAAGTGGCAGAGTAAAGGAGTAGCAGTGATACAAGGCTGCTTTGGGTAGTCCTTTTTTTTCTTTTTTCTTCTCCAAGCTTTAACTTGGAAGAAAATGTGTGAGTTTATCTTTGTCATTCCATAGTGACTTGGGAGAATTTGGTTGTACCTTCAAATTTTGAAAAGCCAGAAAACATTTTGAGTATCTGCAAAAAGGGTCAGTTATTAAAGTTGTATGAACCCTCTTAAAACACTGTTTGTTGAGCTATTTTTCTTCTGTTTTCTTGAAGTGGAAGACATACAATCCAACATTTTCACAAGTGGAAATCTGGTTCCGATTTGTCTTTGTAGTTCTTACCTTTATGGTCACGGTAAGATTTTGCTTCATTTTTTTTGTTAATGCTACATGGTAGTGCTTTGTTTATTAACTTAGCCCTAGGCAGTAGAGTTGAGAAATTACTGAATGGGTATTAATAAAGTTTTTGAAATACTAATTTACTTGCTGCTTCTATGTAGTTATAAGTGGTGTTGCAAGGACATTCAGAAAATAGAATAAATGAGAAGAGCTTGTCTTCTCTACACTGATTTTTGAATTTAGGAGTGAGGTTTGATCAAACAAAAAAATCTGATTAGATGCCAGAGAAAGAAAATGGCTTTGTCAGAGGACTCAGACATTAGAATAGGCTGTCCAGACTGTCTTTGTTCTCTGTCTTTGAAAATGAGTAAAACTCAGTTGAATATGACCTTGATCTAACTTTAGAGTCATCGCTGTCTTGAGTAGGAGGGTGGACCAGATGACCTACAGATGTCTCTTACAACCTAAGTTACACTGCAGTTTAGATTATCTATCCCTTCACAGTTAGGCCCCTGGAACAGAAATATTTTGGGGGGGCGTGGGGGTTGATAATCAATAGAAAGTAGAACAATAAAAAGCAAAATTCTCTAAGTAAGATTTGAAAATACTTAGCCACTTGCATAGCATTTGTATATGTGAAGTTGCTCACTGATTAACTGTGAATGTGGTATAGAATTTGGATTTTTTTTTATATATATAAGTGACTTTAATAAGTAGAAGTTGTTTATAGTGTGTGACCAGTACCTAGGCAGTGTTTTTTCACACACGTTTGTGCAATACTATCTGGTTTCCTTTTTAGTTTGAGAGTAATTTGGGTAATTTGGCATTGAGGTAAGCCAGCAAGTTATTGCCTAAGAAGGAATAACATGTGACTCCTGTTTCACTGTTATCAGTGTCAGAGACCTTGCGAAGTAGTGTTTGCAGTGTGCTGTACATTGCTATGTAGGCCATATTTCTTCCTTCTAAAATTTTTGTTTGTTTTTAGTGTCTGTTTGCACATTCTCTACGAAAATTCTCCATGAGAGACTGGGGTATTGAACAGAAATGGATGTCTATCCTCCTTCCTCTCCTCCTGCTTTACAACGGTACTTGTATCTTGAAATTTTTATAAAACACCTTTACAAAAAGCAGAAAAGAAACAAAAAGTGGAAAAAATGCGGTTTTGCCTTGGAACTTACAATTAGCTATCTATAATGCTTCAGAAAACTGATTTATAAAAAAAAAACAACCCTTCTAAAATGTATTAAATATAAATTTACCTATAATTAATAGGTAGGCTTTGTTCTTTTCCCTCAACTCCATTTAACATTGATTGCAGCAGGAGGCTGCAACCATGCTGACCCTTTCACTATAAATGTAGTTTCTATATTTGCCTGATAAGCCTTACTTACTTACTTACTTCTGTATTTTTCAAATACTCACTCTGTATTTAAAAACAGAAGTTGCCTTCGGTCTTGTAAACCACATCAATTTCTAACACTTTCTAGCAGTACCAAAAGAGTGTTTGTCTTTCAGGTGGTTCATCACCTAGAAATGTGGTTTAGCAGAAGGTGTGATAAAACACGAAGTCTTTAAGAAATGTTGGCAACTACGTATTAGACTAGTTTTACAGAGAATTGCAGCTGGAGGCACTGTCTCCTTTGCAGATTATTTTAAGATAGAGCAAACTCCAATTTCATTTATTGATGTAATCTGATAAAATCTTTTTATTTCTTCTGAAGATGGATTTAACTTTTCTTTTTCTTATGAAAAGACTACTCTTCCCCCCCCCTCCTTCTTAACTTTTCTTTTCTTTTCTTACAGATCCATTTTTCCCCCTTTCTTTTCTGGTGAACAGTTGGTTTCCTGGAATGCTGGATGACCTATTCCAATCGCTGTTTCTGTGTGCACTGTTACTGTTCTGGCTTTGTGTCTACCATGGTATAAGAGTACAGGTAGGGATGCATCTGTATCTAGCGTACTTAACTGAGAAGAAAGTACTTTATTTATAAACTTATAGTTTATTCAGTTATCTCAGAAGGTGACAAATTAGAAACATAATTAAAAAAAAATTATGTTCTAAAAAGTGCAGTGTAAGAAACAGAATTAAAATGATTTGTGGTGAAGCAGAATGTGTTGAGACTGCCACACCTAAGTGAGATAAATGGGGACACTCTGCTCAAAGCTTTTGTAAGCTGGTCTTTGGAATTATAGTTCTTGCTTGATGGGTTTTGTTGTTGTTTATGATGGTTGTTTATTTCTTAAACCACTTTAACATATTGCATATAAGAAATGTGAATTCTGGAGCAGATTCCTATCATTTCAGTATCAGTGAAATATGTGGGACCTTGTAAGTAGGATGTCCCAGATCTTTACTGTATCTTAACTGTAACACAAGTGTTACAATTTTATGTCTTCTGTCATCAGCTGCACAAGTTAAAAATACTGAAGGTGAGTCTCTTCAACCAATTCATCAAATTAAACAAAGGAAAGGTTATTTTATTCTGTCAGCGTGGATCCAGATATCAAATGTGGGTTCTCTCCTTGACCATGCTATTGTTTTATCAACAGGGAGAAAGGAAGTGCTTAACCTTCTATCTGCCCAAATTCCTTATTGTTGGACTATTATGGCTCGCCTCTGTTACATTAGGAGTATGGCAAACGTAAGTAATTTAAATTTAATGCAGTAGTAATGAACTGAAATTGTTTGTAATTAATTATGTCTTTTTCCTCTTACTTTGACTGTGATACAGGAATGGAGTTGAAATTCTTATATTTTCTGTTTTGCAAAATACAACTGATTTGAAAACGGAATTCTTCATGGACAGTCTAGTAGTGCATAATTTTATAAATTAGCGTAAGAACTAGAAGTCATTATGTCAGTATGTTAGGACTCCCTCCAACACACTCTTCCTATTAGCTTTTTCAATATTTGAAGCAGCAGTTTCTCTGTTACCACAGTTTAACAAAATTGTTCAATCTGCGCTGTATGTATTAAGAGAGCTTAGCTAAGCTATGCCACTCCAGTGTTTCTTTCCTCTTTCTCTCTGTTTCAGTCATTTACAAAAGGGTTATCAATATTCCGTGCATAAAACTTCCTCAGTTTTGATACATTTGTAAATTTCTTAACCATTTTTCTCTCATTTTATTTCTCAATACATATATAAACTTTTTCTTGCCATTGAGCATTTTTGTAAGCGGTACAGTTACAGGGAGTGTTGGTACTACTGTTCTACCAGCAGAATTTGTATGATGTAAAGGTTTAAACAGCAGTTATTTCTTGAGTATCATTCACCGAAGATAAGATTAAAACAGTAAATCCTGAAAGCCTGTAGGAATATACAAAATTACATATTTTCTAAAATGATGTAATTAAATAAATAGAATAAAAGAATCTTCCAGGTTGGAGAAGACTCATAAGATCGTGAAGGCCAACTGTCAACATGAACTACCATGTCCCACCACCAAACCATAAATGGTACATTTCCACATGTCTTAATTACCTCTGGAAATGGGGACTTCACCATTTCCTGGGCAGCCCAGTGTAGTGTTCTACCACTCTTTCCTTGAATAAATTCTTACTCACGTCTGATTAAACCTCTCTTGGTGCAGCTTGAAGCCATTGCCTCACCTCCTATCACTTAACCACCTGAGAAAAGATCCCAACACCCTCCTCGCTGCAACCTCCTTTCAAACTGTTGTAGAGAGCAGTGAGGTCCCCCTCAACCTTTTCCAGACTAAACGATCTAAGTTCTCTTAGCCAATCTTCATAACTCTCAATTCCTTGTTCCTTCACATGCTTAGTAGTTCTTCTCTGCATGCAAGTAGGAAGACTTGACATGCTGACTACCAAAATAATACATATTTCTTGGAAAATGGGATTTACAAAAGAAAAGGATGTCATGTAGTTTGTTATTGAAATCACCGGCATTGCACCAATTTGTACAGCCAAGATCAGTTATAATCCTTGTATAGTAACACCAAACCTTTTCTTCATTAGTAGATGTCTTTGTGTATTTTTTTGACCTTGTCTTTTACAGTGATGCAAGTACCAATTTTTCACGTTGAATCTTTTCTAGTGTTAATGAAGTACACGATCCTACATATCAATACAGAGTTGACACTGGTAATTTCCAGGTAAGTCAGAAATATTTCCTTGATGTTCAGTTGTTGAATGTAGTTAGGCAATACATTAGTGAGTGTTTGCTCTTCCACTGGAATCTGTCACAGTTTAGTAAATTGTTGGCCTGGTGGTCTTACTCGGCCTACAGTACTTTCCAATTTGCTTCAGGTCACACATAGGCTATATGGAGCTCCAACTGATTGAGAATGTCTTGCAATAATCTTGAATGTCTGGAGACTCAGCACTGTGTGTTTTGTCAGGGACTCATGATTGTGGGAACTGAAAGATGATGTATTTTTTTTTAAGCTTCTTATCAAGTCAGTTTTGCATATCTTGACTGTTGCCAAGATCCTTTGTACTAGAAAATTTCAGACATCCTTGATGAAGAGGAAGATATAATTTGTATGGTTTCCTGTTTAATCCTCAGGAAATATGTTTGTAAAAAAGCCCACATTGACATATGCCATCCTCACTTTTGTACATTTTGCTCATTTTCATGAGCATCCTTTCCCTGAATAAACGCAACATTCTGTATTGTGCTTTGGGAAACAGCATTTTTTGTTGCAGGGTCCAACTGAAGAAAGAAGGAATAGACCAAACTATGTTAAATAATCGTTAATATTCTTTTTATAGGGAATGAAAATCTTCTTCCTTGTGGTGGCAACCACATATATTCTCTACCTTCTGTTCCTGATAGTGAGAGCATGTTCAGAGCTCCGTAACATGCCCTATGTTGGTAAGTATTTCTTTTGGTTTTTCTCTATGCAGGCTGTCTTCTCTTACATGTAGGTGTAAATTCTCTAATAATAATTTATCTCAATCTTTATCAGATCTCAGGTTAAAATTCTTGACTGCATTAACCTTCGTGGTGCTCATCATTAGGTAAGGCTTTTCAGAGTACGTTTCTCAGTACTCAAACTTTTATGTTTTCTTTCAAGGCTTTGAATATATTTTTTTTTGATAATAATATACTCAGTGAAACTAAGAGATGTCTTTTTGATATGATCGCTATGGTAATCATAATTTTTGGAACCCTTTCTTAAGACTTTTATCGACAGTTTTGTATTATTTCCATCACCACCATAATGCACTGGAAGATTTAGTAGAGAGGTATTTTTTATTGCTGAGTGGTTTGCAGTGCACTGTTGATCTCTTTTGGAGTTCTGGAAGTCTCATTCTGTAAAGCAGAAGTTTAGAATTAATTTGACATTATTGTTTATACCTGTTTTCCCCACTCCAAACAGTTGTTTCAAATTGCTGTTGACTTTTGGATTGTCTTCAGTGGGTGAAATATGAGAAAAATAGATCATCATTATTTTCTTTCCTTTACTAAATTGACTGCTGACTTTAAAACACAAAATAATTGTTATTAATTTGGAAATATGTAAACAAAATATGTCTTCAAATAAACAGTATTTTAACATATTTTAACATACTGCTTTATCAAGCTTACACTTAAATGTTGCAGTTTAAAGGCACATTATTCCTACCTATATGCTGTTAGTTTATTTTTTTTTTCCCCACAGCATTGTTATACTCTATCTACGCTTTGGAGCACAAGTTCTACAGGACAACTTTGTTGCTGAGTTGTCAACTCATTATCAGAATTATATCCTTGTGTCGTGATGCTACTCAACTGAAAATATTAATCTGGTTTTCTTCAGAAAGTATTTCAAGATGATTTACCTTGGGACTGAGTCTCTTGACTTCTAGATGGGCTTTTGATGCTCTATCAGTTTTGATAATTAAATTAAATTAATAATTAAAAATGCCATTTCATTCGTCCATTCATGCTTTCAAACTTCATTGTGGTAAACATCTTTTCCATTGAAGCAGCTTAGATACATTTTGGATCTTGTTTCAAAAGTTAATGTATGTGGAGCTGTATTTAGTAAAATCCTTGACACTTTCTACCAGCAGAATTCTTATCATTTTATGGGTTATTGAACTTCTATCTCTACACGTTAGCCTTTGTGTATTCCCCCTCAAAGAATGCGCTGTATGGTAAGTGTTAACCAATTGTCTGGCAAACTTAGATGAGAGTAGTTGGCATGTTAGAACATACTGTGTAACATCCTTGTATTTTTACTTGTCTCATTAATTTCAATTTGCTTTGCACTAACAGAAGCTGTGCTGCTTCTGAGTAATTAACTTTTGGAAATTTGAAGGAATACTAAAATGTTTACAACTAATTAGCTTGACTTGAATTTCTCTGATCGAGCTTATAGTTGGTATATTTGCAATTACTGCTCTAACTTTTCAGCTCACTCACAGACAGCCCTTAAAGAGTAAGAATACTTTGCTTATACTTTGTTATAACAGTAAGGTTAATATATTTATATGCTGTCAAATTTGACAGGAATATGGAAAACAGGATGATGGAAATGTAGGAGTTAAGCTGATCTCTAACACATGGGAATCTTGGGGAATCTGGAGGACTTGCTGTGGGGAGAGGGGTGTATAGAGCCCATTTAAGAGGGAGGCAAAGAATTAAATCTGTGGCACCTTTTTGCTTTCATTCCTATCTAACAGAAAAAGATTCAGTAAAGTACATGTTTATCCTGAGCGCATTCTCTGCTTTAAGCATTTAGTTTAAAATATACTGAGAGTTATGGTGTAGGAAGGCACTAGATTGTGAAGCTGGCACTTTCTCTAAACTGTTCAGAGTTGAGATAGATTGTACTGTTGCAGGAAGATGCTGGTTTTCTGTTATGAAAGGCAAGACAAATGGTGAGGTGAGGATAAAAGGTTGCAAGAAGTATTTCTCTGCAGAAGTTCTGAAGTAAAAAACTATGAGGAAAAAAAATGCTTTTGGCAAATTGATGGATTGGACTCTATTGCATATAGTTAAAAACAGCAACAGGTGGTACAGGAATTGATGGTTTTAAAACAGCAGATTTGTCATAAGTAGCCAATGGAAAGTATGTACTTCCTTTCATTGCACAGTAGAGTTACAAGTCCTTCCTTAATCTGTTACATGGATGAAAAATAACCAGCCAACCATTGACTTACAACTTTGGTCTACTATGTTGATAACTTAGAACAAACTAGGTCATGAAGTCTGTGCTTTTTAAAAAAGTGTGAATGAATAATCAGAACAGTATGACTTAACTATACGCAAATTAAAACAATATGGCATGAAAACGAACAAGGGAGGAAACCTGCTTATACAACAACGAGAATATGTATCTGAAAATATGAAGAGGCCATTATGTCATTTCATAAAATCTTAAGAACACCGTGATGTTTTGGGTGGGGAATTCAAAGGAAAGAATTCTTGGATGTAGTTGTGTTAAGTTGTTGCCATGATTGCCTTGGAAGTTTTTGAGTCTGTTGCTTCAGTGCTGGGGTAAAAGTGCAGTTGTGTTTCTAAATTTAATGTGCTAAATTAACCCCTGGCTGTATTTTCCAGAATCACAGTTGAAAGACAATCCTGCTTTTTCTATGCTGAACGATTCAGACGATGATGTGATTTATGGGTAAGATTGTAAACTACTTATGGTGCTTTTGGTGTGTTATTTTTTGTAATATTATTTTCCACATTAATTAAATAAATGAAGTCTTCACAGGTTGTTAGTGAAAGTAGACTGCCTGTAATAGAAACAGCGTATCCTGAAACAGAAATACAATGTGAGAATGTGTGTTACTTTGGTTATTTTCTTTTTGTGTTTTTTTTTTTTTTTGGTGCTGATACAGATGGGTAAGTGAGCATTTAGATGCTAATAGGTTATGGAATTAAAGCAGCAAGGCATGTGAACGGAAAGGAATCCTTTCCAAGTAGGAAAAGATTGGAGAAATCAGATGGAGTTAGCAAGGGTAGACACGTACCAAAAGGCTACAGAAGGATAGTGGTCCTTGTTAAGCGTCCATCACTCATCAAAATAACAGTAACCATACATAGCAAAACTTCCAGGACTTGTGTGAGTTTTTGTAACATAAAAAATATAATAGCAGTTGAAAACTCATCCAGGTCTGTTTTTTCTGTGCTAGATACTGAACAAAGTGGTTATCTGCCCTTGTTTTCACCTTTTAAGCAAGGGGACTGAAAGGCTGAACAGTGGGGATGGCTTAATACTGCAGTAACCTGAACTGGCCTATGCTAGATTAGCTGTGTGCATTGTTTGAAGTGGTTTGCCTTCATGTAGTCTGATGAATAGTGGAGTAGCAGTAGTGCCAGCTTGCTCGTGTTCTAGTCCTTCTCAGTAGTGGTTTGTAGCTACTGGAGTAATTTTTATTACATATTGCTCTCTGAAGAGAACTCGTACGTATGTTTCATAACCCCAGAAGGAAGTAAAACAAAAAATACAAACTTCTTACACGAGTAACAGTTTGATGCCTCATTGTATTTTAGAACTTTTCTATTTTAGACCTTCCAACTGATCATCTCGTTCACAAGTTTTAAAAAAATACCTGTTTCACAGGAGCGACTATGAAGAAATGCCACTTCAGAATGGCCAAGCTATTAGAGCCAAGTTTAAAGAGGAATCAGACAGTGACTGATGGTGTGATTTTGATATAGTCAGACTTGTTCAGCTGGAATTAAAGCAATTTTGAAGTTTTCCTAGATGGACCACTTCCTTGGCTTTCTTACAGTTTGCTGTCACCTGAACATGGAATTCCAGGAAGGACATTCTGCTTCTGTTTTTGTTTACAATGTTAACGCTGAAAAAAAAGAATGTGTGAAAAGGTTGTGGGAACTCGAGGAAACCAAAATGTATACACATCTTAAAAAATACCGGATGACGGGATGTCTCTGGACTAAAATGTTTGAGTCTGTTTCCATTTCGAGGTGCCACAGATTATGTCCTGATTTTAAAATTGCTTCTTTGCTGCTTGGTAGTTTCTTGTTGTTCCCCCTCCCTTCAGGATTATGTAGAACACAAGATCTTAAACCTCTTGGATTTTGGCTAGCTCCTTTTATGTTGTTCACCGCTGTATGAAGTGCCTCTTTTCCCTTTCAGTTTTCTACCTTTGTCATTTGGACTGGAGGCAGGGAAGAATGTGTTTTAAGGTTCTCTCATCTGCCTCCATATATTGTTTTGTGGTTTTTTTAGAAATGAAGAAAAACAAAAGCTTCCCATTCCTCCTTCTAAGAGGTGAGGTAGACTTCAAACCATTCTTTTAACTCATTTAAATGAGTTTACCACATACGATAAGTGTGAGATATGTGCAAATAATCAGGTTCTAGTGAGCAAAAAATAGGCTGTGGTCCAAAGTTATTTGTAGGATACAGGTTTCCTGACACGCTTTATCTGCCCAGCAAAACTGTTTGTTTCATTGTTGGTTTTATTTCAGCAGCCCTTTCAAGTGAAAATATTCAGGCATCAGTAAGCCTCAGAAGGAAGCCAGTACTTCTGTGTGTGTGTGTGTGTGTCTGTTTGTTCTGGAGGAGATTGTTACACTTAACAAGAATATAGAATGAAGTTCCATAAGAGAAGTATAATTTCATATTTCCAAACATTTCATTTTAGATGTTTTTTCGACATCAGACTTTTTCATGAAGTTGTATTTATTGACAGTTAATGTGTGTTCTGGGAACTATTACGGGTGCTCATGCCTGGAAGTTGCTTAACAGCTTTTGAGCACATCCTGTGCTCAACTTCTCTGTCATAACACAGTTGCCAGCTTGAAATTTTCACCCATACATTTTATGATTTTGTATTCCAGTCTGCTCTGGAACAGAGGTATACAGGAGTGCAGTGTTCCTCATACAATGCTGCTGCTTCTCGGTTTAAAAGCCGTTTTTCTCCCACACCACTGTTCAGCTCTGTATTTATGTGGATGCTATTTGTTTTCAACTACTTCTGTATTTTCAAGGACTTGACCAGTCCAAAAGTCTCTCTTTTTTTTTTTTTTTTGATAGATTCATAACTGTAATGTACTTTTGTAACATTTCTCTGCCCTGCTGCTGTAGAAGAGAGATATTAGGCAGAAAATGGTGCTGGCTTACACTAGTAAATCATGCTTATGACAGAACTAGTCTGAGCAGACAGTGCAATGAAGTCATACAAAACTTACTGAATCACACTGGGGGGTGTAGATTTATTCTCTGCGTTTGTGCAGCTGGTTTAGGCTGTCACAGCACAATAACCTCCTTGTAGATGTGCAAGAGCATTATTAGGGGAGACTACAGGGTAGCAGTTTACTTACAGATGATTGAAGGAACTGCTTCATGTGGTTGCAAACCTGTTGTCAGAAAAATAGTTCAGATTTAAATCAGCACTCTGCTGGAGACAAATGCAAGATTGTGTGTGTGTGTGTTTGGTATGTAATTTCTGAGAATATTTGGAATTTACAGCTTTGTGTACAAGATTATAATTTTTAGAAGCCAAAGCACTATTGTACAGATAAAGCAAGGAAACAAGGTGAGTGGAGGTGGGAAGAGGGGGAGAGAGTTTTAGATTTTGTTGTTAATTGCTGTCCATTTAGAAGAACATACAGGGAAAACGTTACAGAGGTGTCCCAGGTTGGTGAGATTTTTATTAGTGAACTAAAGGAAGCCATACTTTGAGCATTTTCTTGTAGATGTTTTAAACCTAAAATTGTTGAACCCAATCTCATTTTTCTTATTCCCTGTATGATTTTCTTGGGGCTTAACAGTCATTTGAATTTGCACAGTTAGACTACAAAGCCAACTGGATGTTCCTTGTGTACCCCAGGCCCCTTTCTCTTCCACTGGAGTGAGTACAGGAATTAGATTTTCAAAAATTCAGGTCCTTACATATTCGAATCTCTTGGATTGTCGTATTGTTTAATTCTGAGTTGATCTGAATCGATAAAATACTTGATTTGACAAATGTGCAAAATATACTGCTTCTTATCACAGTCTGAGCTGGTTGTTACAGTTAAACCTGAAATATGGTGTCCTACTTTGGGATTTCATTGCCCAGAAATATTTTAAATCTAACTTGGAAAATGTGATTTTCAGAGATGTTCTCAACCCTTTTCCCTTGCCACTTTGTCTACCTTAACTTTTCCACATGACTACATTTGAAATGAAAATAGGAAAGCTCAGGTAGGGAAATAAGTGCTTCAGGTAGGTGTCCCACTACAAAAATAGCTTAATTTTTTTTAGATATTATCTAACCTGTGTTTGCCATACAAAATAGTGTTTCAGAAGTGCTTGAGCGTAATAGTAAGCTTGATTGAAGAACTATCATGGCAAATACTGTACGCAGTAAAAAAGTGAAGTGGATCTGCTAGCAAGATATCTCAACTTCACTCTCCTTATCAGAGATAGTTTTTGAGGAATATTAGTTTGGATTGCAAACAGCTCGGGAGTACGTGGCATAAGTTCACCACCAGTTAATATATTGTAGCCTACATATATAACAGAAGAGATCTGGCTAAGAAGCCAGATAACAGTTTATTTTTGTTAAAAATAATTCAATATATCATTCACAATTTGGAAAACAAAAAGTTACCACCGCTGTAGTGCTACTGCTCTCAGGGAGATGACTGCTAGTAAATAACTGGAAGACTTCCATGTCCATTGTGATCAAGATGGGACTTTAAAGGAGTCAGTTATAGTTGAGTATGAACCCATTCATGGCAGCTGTTTTCTGCACCATGTGTTTTAAGTAGGGTTGGTGTTAGGAGTGGTTGAAAACTTCCCTGAGTATGATGAAGAATAAGTGGCATAATGTTCAATGCAAGTAAGGAAGTCCAACAGAACCATGGAACTAATATGGTAAAAAACTGAAGGATGTTTCTAGCTAGAAAAGACTTGAATCTCCTATCTCTGAGCCAAAAGACAACTTTGTATCCACAGTCACCTAGTTTTTGCCCACTTTCTTTTGTGTATGCCAGTATGAAACTTTGCATTACTGTAAATTTTTAGAGGTTTGTAAATATGTAAAATGAAGCTAAAATATGGAGTATTTGTGTACCAAAATGGTATAAAATGTGTAAGATAAATGCTCTGTTTAATGAGAAGCTGTAAATTAAATGTTGCTCTGACAAAGCGTGCATGGGGACCTGTTAAATATTCTGTGTCTAGAGGTTGTATCAAGGACAGCAAATAATCTGTTAAGTTGGAAAGCTTCATCCTAGTCTTGAATATGAACCAAAAAACTACTACTGCAAGCAAAAGTTGAGTATTGAGTTTCTTGGAAGACTTCATGTGCATAATCATTGTTAAATATGTTCATAATAAAGTTTTATATCTTTATGTTGTATCTTGGTTTTTACTGAATTACTACCTACCATTTTCATAAATCCGTTTTTCACTTTTTGTGTATTTTATGTATATTCAAACTTGGTTATGTGGATTTGAACCCAAGAGGCTGTGTTTGCATAGATTAACCAGGGAATTTTGGTGGTTGTTCTTTTCTTTTGCAGACAGTCTTAGCTGAAAGATTCTGAAACATTTCTTACAGCTTCCTAACCATAAGCAAATGCATATTACTCACATTTTCCTAATTAGACAGCTGTTTTTCTAATTATAAAGGGTTCGTGATAGCATGTTCACCAACAGCATCAGTTTCAGACTGCCTCTGTGAACTGTGAGTGTATCAGAACTCATCAGAAAAGTAAGTATAGAAGGTTTAGCACGAAGCAAGCTCATACTAATTGAATGCACCAGCAAATGAGTCCATACGTATCTATCTTGATCAGCACTTCTAGAATGCAAAAAAACTTGTCCTTTTTTAAATGGAGATGCTTATTTCTTTTACTCTTCTGAGCCGTAAGTGCTGTGTAAGCAGACTAAACAGGTCCCAAAGAATGCAACCAAGTTACTTTCCAACAGATGTCTTGGAATATGTTGTAGGAAGTTGTATTCTGCTATGTATCTCAACTATTCTGAAAAGAGGTAACAGAAGTGGGAATTTCTACAAGTTCAACAGTCTTAAGGTTAAGTGAGTCACACCACCAGTTATGAATTTCAATAATTTAATGCTAACCAAGAGTACAAAGTGTGAAAGTCAGTGTCTCATTTAATTTGGTTTTAAAAAAGAAATCTAGAGAAAATGTTTATGCTGCAGCAGATTTCAGTATTAGCACCTTAAAGAGGAGTTCTTGGAGTTTTAAGACAGCATGGCAACACTGATACAATACTAAAAATACAAACACAAACCAGGTAACAGCACGTTTCCATATTTGAAAAAAGTTACAGAAAAAGTACATTAAAACTGGAAGTTGTTCAGTGCATTCAGTTTGAGCAGAGATGGAATCAAGTGCTGGAGTAGAAAAGAACAGAAGTACAACTGATTCCAAGGCAATCATATTGCAAGTCCAAAGGCACTGACAATACAGTACATAGTCTTATTCTCCCATCTCACAGTGCAGGTTCCTACAAATACAAAACAAAGCTTTCAGAAACAGAAGAGAGTTACAGTGACTTAAAAAAGCATACTTCTATATGCAAGTTTATTGATTGTTCAAAATAATAACTAAGCTTTCACAACAGCTAAGCATCCCATTTGTTACCTGTTATTAGTCAGAATCACAGCCACATGGAAAAAATACAAAACTATGTTACTACTCAAAAACTACAGCACTCAGAAATCTAAAACAAGTGGAAAAAAAAAAAAACAACCAACTATGCTGCTTAAAGTTGAAAGCTGAAGCATCAGCAGTTTTGCTCCTTACCATCACTGGAGTTGTCCCAGAAGCAAGAGCTCGCTGTATGTAGCCCAGCACCATTCTTTTGCATAATCACACAGGTCACTATCAGTAGAGAAGCTTTTATTAGTGTGTCACTGTCACTGGTATTTAGCTACATTTATGCTCATTATAGCACACACATGTATACACACACAGACGTGCATGCTTACAAGTACTTAACATACATGGTTGTGTTTTGTTTAAGTGTCATCACTGCATGTCACTGTATCAGCTTCATGAGAAAACAGGAAGTTGAGCTCACCGATATACTTGAAAGGTTTCCCCAGCTTGGTGAGTTGGCTTAGAGATTGTTCCACCACACTTGTTGTCCATTGGTTCACCTTGTTGTGCTGGTAGACATTGCCACCTATTGCACTTTCTATGGCCTATGGGCAACAAACACATAACAATGCCATCACTCTACAAAGATCCCATTAACTCATCTGAATGTGGAACACTGAGTATGAGACAGCACACGCACAGAAGTAGTCCTAAATACTATTTAGGATTGCTAGAAGTGTTTAAAAATAAGACAGAATTTGCAATTCAGAGTTTGAACCAAACACAGGTATAATCACTTATTCCTTCCTCTTCATTTTGTGATATCTTTATTCTTCTTCAGTAATTCCTATCCCAGTGTCCTGGAGCCTGGGTTATGAAAAGGGTCTCATATTTAAACAGTCCTGAAAAGATTGAAAAATTGCACAGAACAATGGTTCACTCACAGATATTATTTTGTAGAAATAAACTACAGAGTTTCCGGCAGCCATTTTTGGGAACAAGGACCCAAATCAAAACAAAAGATCCATGTAATTTTTAGTTACTAATACTGCAGAAGCCTTTAGCCAAACAGTCCCGTTTACTTATGAGGAAAGGTTCTCCTTTAGGACACAAAACTACATGAAAGTTCCACGTTTTTCATCATTACATTTTTCTGACAGAAACCATTCAAGAAGTAACTACAAAAGTACTTCAGATTCAGAAGAGGCAGGAGTGCATAGCAAAGCTTGCCTATTCAGTTTACAGACCTGCCTGCTCTGCAAGAGTTAACAGGACACAAAAAGCAAACCTCTTCTTAGCAACAAGAATTAGTTTCTTAGCAACAAGAATTAGTTCAATCGTTTCAAACAAACAATTCATTCTGGAGGAAAAGCATCTCAAATAGGCACAGTAACGTGCACATGCAGGCGACCTATATAAAATGTTATATGTTAATGAAACATAACAACTGACAGGTTTTAACATAGAGAATCCACCTAGAAATTCTGATTAGTGGTACACTGCAACCAGAAAGAAGTATATAAAATTATTTTCATCATCTTCTGAATTTGTAATACATATTACAACTAAGGCTAGGTATCATTTCCACTAAAACAATGGGTAAGTTAATCCATGATTAGCTATGCCTCAATAATAACCTAATTAAAGTGTAACATAATTCCAGATAACAGACTAATGTGAATGTTTTTTAGCATACAGCATATTGTGCTTCCATACCAAAGTGAGAACGTTAGCTTACCTCTTTAATGATGTTACTGACTTCATCGACAACAAAAGAAGTCTACAAAATAAAAGGAAAAATTTAAATAATCAGTGAACACTTCTTCCACATGCACAGATCAAACTTTGTTAGGGAAATATGCTAGAAGGTTGATTTATGCTTGTCAGATTTCTTGTGAGCCAGATGCCTCGTCTGGCGTAGCTCATAGTTACTCAAGCTCCCTGAACCCACTCAAGCATTTTTAGCAAAGTAATCAAAAGTAACAAGTGAACTGACATTGACCTTGAGTTAAAAGTTCCCAAATTTAAAAGTATTATTAAATAATGCATATAGCATCTCCGTACGTATGTAAACCCATTTTACAGCGAGCATCGCTGCCTGTGTATTGCAGAACGGGCTGCAGACGGTCCCAGCGCTCAGACACGGCTTACAGTTGAATGAAAGCGACATCTTCAGAGCACTGATGCAGACCAAGTACCGACTCACAGCTCAAGCAAAAGCTGTCACTACAATTCCAACTGGCGATATAAAGAAACCCGCCTCTCGGAAAGGAAAAGGGAAAACTCAGTTCCAGCATTCCCTACCGCCTTCAGCCTTCTCCCAAGCTCCACGAGGTACAGATGAAACACATTCGGGCACCTCCAGGGACGCGGCACCCGCACTTATCACCTCTTAACATCACCGCCCGCGCAGCACAGCCCAGGCCCGGCAACCAGGACGAGGCAGCGTCCGACACACCTCCACCGTACAGCGGCTCCGCTTTGTCTGACCGAGGCGCAACGGCCTTGCGGGCATCGGATGGAGCCCCGCTCCCATTCTCCGCCAGCCGCCACCAGCATTGCCCGGGGGGGTGGAACACGAGACCCTCCGCAGCCCGTAGCCCGCGGCCCCACCGCCACCGTGCCCCCGGCCGTTACCTCCTCTCCCGCCTGGAAGTCGTCCATGGCCCCACCACAGCCCCTCGACTCACCAAACCCACACTACACCGCCCCGCTCGCTACCTCGCACTGAGCATGCGCGGCCGCCTCCCCGGCTGCCTCCGCCATGCGGGTCTGTTCCGCGCCTGCGCAATCCACCCGAAGATAGGCGCGGTCGGGCGCCCCCCGGGGGTGAATGGCCGGCTCCTGGAGGAGCGTAGCAACCGGGAGCGTTACGTCAGCCGCGGCTGCCTTGGTGTTGCGCGGTTTCCATAGCAACCGCGCGAGGGCTGGGCGGGGAGACCGCTATGGTGCTCGTGCCCAGAGTGTGAGGTTATCGTTCGGGCCTGGTCCGAGAGGTCCTGCCCGGGCAAGGGGATTCAGCACCCTTGTTTTGTCGACAAAGTATGAAAAGAAGGGCTGAGTACGCTGTGTGTGTTCAGGAACTGAAAACAAAACAAAAGAAACAACAAAAAACACAAAACCAGGGTAGACTTAAAGAACCTGTATGTTCTTATGGGTTTATTCCTCTGGGCCGTGCCTCGGCTCTGTATCCCAAATCCCACACCCGACCCCATCTCCTGCTGCTCCTGACCAGCGTCTCAGGGTGAACCCAACCTCCCCTCAGCCAATAGAGAGCCAGCTGGGGTAATAACAAAGCGAGATTTCTAGGGTGGGTTGCAAAGTCCTCTTCAGTCTCCAAGAGCAGTTTAGGTTATTTTTGCCCTGCTCTGGTAGATGTATTGATGTTGGCCTCAGGTGCAGCTTCATAGCCTTGTACCTCCCAGCCTGGCTTAACAAGCCTGCTACTCATAGTAGTTACCCTCCATGGCTTATTTCATTTAGTTAAAGTTTTGCGCGAAACAGAGGCTCAGGTTATCCATGCAGTCTTTGTTTGGCTTAGCTCTGTGCCTTGTTAGCTGGTGCTCTCTCTTGAGCAAAACTCTTGAAAATGGCTAGGCTTGATGTGCACATGTGGAAACATTTGAACCAACTGAACATAACGAGTTTACAAGATTGCAGGTGGATTCATTTCACCCTGCGAGTAGAGTTGCAGTGCTTGATTTAATTTTAACTAAAACCAGTATTTCTTCTAACACCAGACATGCTAAGAAGGGCTTCTGTAGTCTACATATGGTTTATCTGATAGTCAGTTTGTAAGAAAGGGCTTTCCAGACAAGTTTTCTGACTTCTAAATAAATTAGATACAGTTTTGGAACCTCAGTGCTTGTTCTTGTTTCTGTAATGGAGGGAACTGAAATGTCCAATTGAAATATATCTTTTTTTAATCTTAAATCAGATTTACTACTTGTACGTGGGCTTATTTTCTGCTTTTCCTAGATGTGCAACAATGAATTATTTTGATCTGGCTGCTTTTCTCTATTTGTCTCTATAAATTGCTTTGCCATTCAGAGCTGAGTATTTTATTGTGAAGAAAGAACCGCTTATGATACAAGCAGTGTTTTCTATTTGAGTTCTGGCAATGTTGAGGTTAGCACTATTTTCACATCTATAGTGTCAGAAAAAGAAATTACGTAGAACTCAAAACTACTTCTCTTCCTGTGTGGCTTCAAGACCAAGTCTCCTTTGCTGTTATCAGACAGCTTTTGTGTTCTGTTGTGCTAAGTCTCTTTTTGATGTTAGAAAGATGACTAACTTCTCTTTGATTGTTTGTTGCTGGTGACAAAACCAGAGACTGCAAAAACTATTACAAAGCTAGAGCTCTTCTTTCATTGCTTCTGCTTGTAGCTGTTTTGAGGTTGCTCTTCTGCACATGCTTTGGTCTAATTTTGGTGGAGAACAGCTACTGGTTTTCTTTCAGGGAAGATAAGTAAATAGTGAGAGTGCTACTCATCCCATGAAGCAGTTTACTTCCACACATCTTTCTTTGATGGCTGTTGAAAAGGTAAGGACAGCTTTTATTTATTTATTTTTAACTGTTCTATATGACATTACACAAGGGAATGAGCTTTTACGTACTGAGGTGGCATTTTTTGACTGTAATTATTTTGTGGAAAGGCCATAATTGCAGCTTAAAATATTGTCTTTTTACCTTAACGGTTGAGGTGGGATTATTAAAATCACAAGACATAGGTCTGGTAATATATACGTATGATATTAATATATTAATTTGTAAGTGTGCGTGTGAAGTTGTGAAAATGGAACTGTTGGAAGGTTATATAAAATAATGCTTGTAATGTTCTTAATAAAGAATAAATTTATTTGATTGGTATCTACAAAACATAAAATAGTTATGTGTTCTGGTAGCATTTGTGCTGATAATCTTTATTCTGAACCTCTTCAATCTGTGTCTTAGGTACTGATGTAATATATCTACCTTTGGGGTTAATGAATGAAATTATCCAACTATTTCAGATCAGTGGAGGCTCTGGCTTAAAAAGATCGCCTTAAGTGTACTTATTTAGCTATCTTTATTTTGCTAATGATTAAGGATCTGAAAAGAGATCAATAATACATTATATGCAAAATTGCTTTGAAGAAAAGTAGCTTACTAGGTCATGCATTTGTAAGCTTAAAATTGTATAAAATATGGTACTTTTTGCAAACTGCAAGTTTTCTTATGTAGGCCTTTTCATTAACTTCAAGCTTCATACTATCTTATCATGACTGAAATGAAAAAAACAACCAAAAACAGTCTTCTGAGATTGAATGGATGCACACCTCCCTCTCCTAAGGTGTGACTGTGTTGGTTCTCTGATCTCCTTTATGGCGGGCTGACGCAAAATTATCAAAAAGCTATTCAAATCCTGATGCTAGATTTTCTTAAATACATTATTTAAAATGTGTGGGGAAAGAAAGATGTATATACGAGCTTTGTGCTGAAGAGGGAGCAGTATCATGGTGTTTACTCACCAGGTTACTGTTACTTCTGGTTTTACAGAGAAGGTGTTTGGCTTTGTGAGCTTATCTGACTGTAAGATGGATAGATTTGGTGGGTAAATATGAAAGTAGAGCATCTGTGGAGGTTTTAAGTTGTTGTTTCCTGTAATGAGCCTCCTTGCAAGGAAAAAGCAACGTTAATGCTGCTGAAAAACAAATTCAGTGTTAGAAAAACTCTTTTACAATGGTGGTGAGCTTTTCAGTCCAACTTGAATGCTTCCTTGAAGTGATTCAGGACTCAAATCTGTTGTGAGGCACAAGGGTAATTCTGTTTGGAAGGACCCCGTTAATGCACGAGATTTTGAATTACCTTTGGAAATACAAAAAGTCTGATGGAATGCAGTGGTTACTTGAGGATAAATGTTCACGACGATTAAAAGAATAACCACAGTACTCATAGAACTCATGGTTCTGTGATGGAGTTTATCTTTATTCTCTGTAGTATGTGATGATTTTGCTCAGCAGTGAGAGCCAGGGAGGCTTTGTATCTCTGTGCAATTTAGATACTGTTAGGACAGGGCTCTTGGCACTTCTCTCTGTGGTAGATCTGTTCTGCTTTCTGGTGTCAGAAGATGATCCCAGCACCTTCTGGATCTCTTCTGCTGGCAGAAGATTCAGTGCTTAAAAGATGTATCACTGTGAGCAATATGAAGTACATCACTATGAAGTAATAGACCAGCTGGTGTGAGTGATGATGTTTGTGGTATCACCGATGGACTGAGGTCAAAAGTCTTTTTGGGGAATCTTGCTGCTCTTTCTGGAGAGCATAGCTGTGGGAATAACAATGTGGAAAGAAGGAAGGCTCCAAACTATTCCTTCCCTTGTACCATTTACATTTGTACAAGCTTGAACTGCTGAAAACATAATTTAAAAAAGAATATTATGTGAGTCTCTTAAGTAAGATTCTGTGTGCCCTCAATGTTTCTTGTAAACGAAGATGTAAATTGAAATCCAAGGGATACCAACAGTCAGTGCCATACTGAGTTGCTAAGAACACCTTAGTTTGCAACAGTTACTAAGAGCAACATCTACTTTTAAGTAAACACAGATATAGTCACTGCTTGGTATCCCTAACAATGGCTGTCATGAATTTGCATGCTTATTCTGATGTTTCAGCAGGATTTTCTGATGATGTTGTTAATATGCCAGCTGTGGGGCTTGCTATAAATTCCCCCTTCTACCTTTTGGATGCTGTAATAACTGTTTCACTGTTCTATGTAGTGCAGAACTCCCAAACTTGCACTGACTGCTCTTTCAGATTGTATTGACTTAAACAGAAACAAAGGCTCTGAACATTCATCAATCCTTGGTTGTATCCTTAAGGTGAAAGATTAAAGCAGCAGGGACCTTTGAAAACAACATGTTAAAAAATTGCTAGGGCTTTTTAGGTTTCAACTGAGTAATATCCTGTGAAATTGCACTTGGTAAGGAAATAAAATGTGATTATGCCTATCTCTGTCTCTTTTGTTTCCACAGGAAACCAATTTTTTTTTCTTTTTTCTTTTTTAACAGTTCTGTGAAATGCTTTGTCCTTTTGGTGTCTGTTGAAGGGTTTCTTGAAAAAATAAAATAATGGAATGCATACTGTTCAGATCCATAGTAATTATCACCTGCTTTTTTTTAATGTGTGAAATTCCATAGTTCAGTTGTGGCAAGCTGTATGTAAGCTAATTCCCTGTGCCTTCAAAAATTCATTGTCACTTATACAGCTGAGGATTATTTTTAACCTTAAAACTCATAATATTTTAAGATAGTGATTTGTTTGGTTGGATTCTCAGCTGGAGTGCATCAGTGAAATATCTCTTAACTGCTTCAGTGAAGTTTTACCCTTCTGCCTTAGTGGAAAATCTGACTGTTTTTAGTTCAGGTGAAATACTTGACCTGTTTTTGCACATGCATCTCTAATATTTGGTGTTTTGTAACTGGAATGCACTTACATTTGCTATAATATGCACTAAACAGTAATATTAAAACTGAATTTAGCATGTTAGCTTAACTGGATTCAAGAATAACTTACTTTCTCTTCTTTGCTGCATTAAGATTTTGTTATATTTTAGTAGGAGTTTTTCAGAAATTAAGGTCAGAGACTATATCCAAAATACACTTCTGAATCTATTTTGATTTTTATACTTCTCGTGTATTTGTACATTAATATCATCTGTTTGGTGCAAAAATGGATAGTTCACTGAGCTAGGAAAAATACGTATCTTAACATATTGGTGTTTGTGTGTATTAGCAGAGATAATGTCATTGTGTGAAAAATGGCTTATCTATGCTTAACAGAGGTGAGGTTGTTGATAGAAATGACTCTTAAATGACTCTTAAAGGGTCTTTCCCATCATTCTTATAGGCTTGTGTTATTTGGTCTTTTCAGTAAGATGAGATTAGAAAGGAGAGTTTGTGTCTCGACCAGTATGACTCATCCTGTCATGGGGCCTCTGGCCTGTGCTGCAAACTGTCTTGGGCTTCTTTATTGGTTGTTTTGCACTGACTGTCTGAAAAACACGGAGACACATTAATGGATGTTACGTTGAGGCTTTCTGAAGAATAGGACTGTCTTGAAATCTTCCTCGTATCTGAATTTGTATGTGAAAGTATAGCTCTCCAGAAGTTATTACTCAAATACTATTGAAACACTTAAAGAGGTGAGGAGAAGGGATAATAAAACATATTATTTTTCTCCTTAGATCCTGGAATTGCAGATCTACAAGACCAAGTGAAGCAAACCATTCTGCCAAGTCTTCTATGCTGTCTGTCGATGAATTCTCCCTTCACCTGGTGGCAGTTAAAGCATACCTGGGACCCTGCTGTAAGCTCTCATCCCTTTGGGAACCACTCAGCAAAGAGCAAGTTCTTTGATGTGAAAAAGTCAAGGCTTCTGTGACCTTGCTGTTCCTGTTCCCTGGGTAGCAGAGACACTTAAATGATGAGTTGTGTGAAGACAGACATGGTTATTTTTTTCTTCAAGAGCATGACACAGCGAAACCTATCACTAGTGAAGTAAGAAGACAGACAACACTTGATAAACACTCGGATCTCTTAAGAGCCCATTGTATTCTCTAAAGTAGTATCCATTGTTTTGGATGTGGCAGAGAGCAGTAAGTCAGGAGTTGTGAGATTTGGGGAAAATGGCCTGTGAATTTAATCTAAACTTCCTCAAGGAACTGGAGCGAGAGGCTGTTCTGGAAGTCCTGTACCGTGACCAGGTGGTGAGAAAAACAGAGGAAGAAAGAGTAAGGTACTTGCCTTCCCTTTTTTTGTGCATTTTTGTTCCTTTTCTTTCTCAGGAGTACTCTTCTTTCTCTTTGCTGTCCTTCTCTATGTATTCCTCCTTTTGTTTGTTGTTAGCTAGTAAGCTTTAATTCTGTGGGAAAACTAGTTATCCAGAGTCTCTTGGGTTTACCACACTACTGACTACATTAAAGATGAGCAAATACTGTTTGGGTAATAATCTACTTAGTGAACTTTACTTAACATTCATAGGTAGTTCAGTTGCTGCCTGTATTTCTTCCTCAGTGAAGGCTTTATGACATCCTTATTATCCTGTTCCTACATACGTCTGTATCATCCTGATAATGCAGAACACATTCAGACCTATGGCTGGCTCATTTAACTTCTGTTGCGCCAAGACTGAAGTTAAGGATTGTCAGATACCTCCTGACTGTGCTGAATCCATCTCTGTTCCTTCTCGTATATAGCAGATAATAAGAGCATTGCACTTTCTCAGTGCAGGTCAGTAGGTGTCATTGGTTAGAAAAAAGATTCTACGTAATTATTTCACATTGTGCAAATATCCCAGTTGTAAGGGATAAAGGATAATCTTTCAGCACTTCATTTGCTTTGTATTAGGAATTGTGTAAGGATTTCCCTGCAGCTTGTAGCTTGCTTTGCCACATTGCTTTCTCATGTAAAACAGGGTATTAGTATTACTAAGTTAGAAGGTTTTAAGTTAAATTAACTAAACTTTGTTTACAGCAAACATTTATGTAAGTATGTTAAATGATTATGAAAAGTAAAGGATTATTAAAAATCTGAATTGGTTAGAAAGTCACTGACTACTGTTGGTGATGTAGCTAACAGTTAAAAGCAGATCTTGTCTCTTGGTGCTTGTTATGGAAACAAGGTTAATGGAAGGGGGGAGGGTTTAGGTATTTCGGTCTGATGTGTTTTTTGTTTAACCTTCAGGAGATGCATTTGTTACAATTATTTCATGGAAGATTTGATTCTTCAAGTCAAGTGATCTTGATAAGTATAATAACAACCTGCATCAAAGTATCATCAATAAACATCATCAAAAAGGAGCACAATTTAGACTAAATTTTTCTATGTGAGCACTTACATACGCAATTTCAGTGTCCTGTCCTGAGTGGGTATAGTTGGCATGAACAGGACCCTGTTTATATTAGGCTATTACTCTATGTTTCTTTGTGGTTCTGTGTATAGCACAAGGAGTGCACTATGTGTATGGGTGCCTTCAGACAGTGCTCACAATAAGGTCACACTTGAAGATACATCTCCAGCTGGTGGTGATATTGTGCAACCAGGTCATCAGCTTGTAACTTACACTGTTGTTTTCTGGGCTTTTCTTTTCTTTTTTCTTTTTTTACCTTTCCTTTTTGACCTGGATTATTAGGAAACTGAAAATGCAGCTGCACCAGCTTCGATGGAAAGGGGCAAGAAATGCAAGCCATGAATACCAGGAGAGGTCTTGTGCTCGCTGCCAGAAATCCCTTGGGTTGTTGATAAACAGAGGTGCAGTGTGCAATGGGTGCAGTCATCGAGTGTGCTCTGAATGCCGTGTCTGCCTGAATCCCTCCCTTTGGAAATGCACTGTTTGTTATGCTCATGGGTAAGAAATTTTAACAGTTTGGATGATTGTTTACATTGGTCTGGTTTACAGTGGCTTAAATACTGGATACTCTCTGTTGTTTTTTTGTGTATTCGTTGCTTTAAACAGTTAACGAACCAAAGCCTTTGGCAGGAAGAATGAGTATATATTGGGTCAAGTCCTCACACCAGAGTAATTGAAAGGGATTTTGCCTTGTGCTTGATGGAGTCAGAAGTCCTTTCCCATTTTTAGCAAAGTGCATCTTCAGAGTAGGGCAGAGGTGGTGTCATCTCTATCACAGAGATGTTAATTGCAGAAAACAAAAACAGAAAAACACCAAGACAAAAAATCCACAAAACAGGAACAGTCTTAGCATCTGAACTCTAGATGGCGCTCTAGTCCCCGAGTCTGTTCTGAACCGGCACATCGTAATTAATTATTTAAAGTGCAGGTTTTCCACGTAGTATAGCAAATTTCTTGACGTTCCTGATCATTATTATTATTTTTTTGTTTGTTTTTTTTCCTTCATACTACTGAGGTGAGGAACCTAGATTAACGAATGGGATTCTTCTGTTAATTTTGCATTATAGAAAAATAAAGAAGTACAGAATTCACATTTGATCTTATTTAATCCTAGTGAAAAGTCCATTAAGATAGTCACTCTTCTTCAGTTACCTCCAGATTCTCTAAATCTTAGAGAATGCAGCTGTGTGATAAGTACTAGTCATCACCTTCTGTTTGCTGTGGTGAGGGGAAAAAATGATGACTAAGAAATGGAAGTGCTGATTTTCGAATCCTGAGTGGCTGTAATTTCAAGTGTTGATTACCACAAAAGTAGTTTCTCCTGAACAAACTATTATCATCAACACCACTGAGAGCCTTTCCTAGAGACCAGTGCTGCAGTCCTAGACCCCAGATTATTTTGTCCATCCAACTTTATTTCTTGTCCATTTGATCCTGAGTGGTCAAAGGCCACACAGAAGTTCTGCAGCTTCAAAATTCATGTACTTACAGAACTTACTGACAATACCAAATCAGGTTGTGCTTGCACTGGGGACAAAAGACTTGAATCCATGCTGTGCCATTGTCCTCTTGCATGTGTCTAGAGAATACAGTAGAGTATAGAATGGTTGGTCCAGGAATTTTGTTTCCTGGCTTTCGTGGATGTTAGTATAGCTCTTGCATTTAGAGATTTTTACTTTTCTTTGGAGACAAGCCCCTACATCAGTTTACTGTCTGTACATTTGTTGCCAATGTCAAGGAAGACTGGCAGAGGAAATGGTAACGCAGATCTTTCCTTCAGAGAAGGAAAATTAACTATTGGATAGAAAGTAAAGTTTACTGATGCTTGCACTGAGGAAATTTTTCAGTGGAACTTTGTCCTATAATAAGCATCCCAGAATCCACATGGAGCTGAGATGTATAGTATGCCCTAACATTTAGGAAGATGTTTAAGTGAGAATTTGTACCTTAAGGTTCCAGAGGATCCTCAGTTAAATATATATATATTTTTACCTTTTAAATAATGGATGAGTTCACATTTGTTTATTTCAGTTGGAAACTATTAAACGCAAGAGCCAAGTCTGCTGAAAGTCTGCTCTTGACAGCTATTTAATCTGACGTAATTTTATACACATTAATCATTCAGTTTCTGATACTGGGATCCACGTACCTATGAATCACACAGCCATCACTGATACTGGTCTCTTAAAAATGAAGAGAAGTGGGCCACAAATCCATAATTCCACTATAGAAGTGAAGAAGGACTCTTTTCTTTACTACTTTGGGGTTGTTGAATTTGGTATGTACTTCCTAGCAACTATCCCAAGTTCTCGGGAGCATATCCTGTCATTGATTCTTTTCCCTCTCCTACCAGGCTGTGCAAGTGCCTGGAGCTGTGTTGCGAATTGTTTGTATAAACTGGAATGGACCTTCAGATTAGTGCCTAGAGCAAAATTGATTGCTTTCAGTGAGCTGTTCTACATAGCAAAAATGAGGAGAATAAGAAAGAAGAGAGAAGTCATTTGTTTGCAAACCCACAGCAAAGTCAGTTGATGTGAGCAGTCATGAAATCTTAATTTTCTGGTAGGATTAAGGACTGTTTAATCATTTAAGTAGTTATTAAACAGGTGAAGAAATGCACTTTCTGGAGAACACTGATTCAAATTTCTTTTGCTTGTTTCTTCAGAGATGTGAAAGTGAAGGCTGGTGAATGGTTCTTTGAGGAACGAGCGAAGAAATATCCAGATGAAGGTAATCAACTGGAACAAGCCATGTAATTTGTAGTCCTCATCTAAGTGAAACACAAGATGTAGTCTACCACTGTATTTAATGCTTCAAACATTTGGTGGAAGGTCTCTCAAGCGTTATCTTGCCTTGCTTATGCTTCATTTAACACATAGACAAACATAAGTTAGCAGGAAGTGCTTGAGAGTATAATTTATTTTGTGTGAACAGTGAAAATAAGAAAATTATCAGCCATACCAATTTGAATTGATGAGTGTGTAAGGCTGCTAAGAAATACAGTGACACATGAAATAAATATGAAACTGTTAAAATCTATGTGCAGTGTAGGAAAGGAATGATCTTGCATCTGTTGTTTGTCAGAGTTAGAACTTTGGTTATTTTCACTAAGTTTCAAACTTTCAAGGAATGATGGAGTGGAATAAAGAAAAATGGATAGCTATGGATCAACAGAGAACTAAAACCACCAACTGTTTCTTTATTTTCAGCTAGCTGTGTGGTTGCCTTCTGTTCAGTCTTTACAGTGTGTTTAGAAATACAAAGCATTAAAAGAAATTATAGAGGATGTGGATGAATTGCCCTATGGCAGATGTGATTCACAAACCAAGAGGCTGTTGGTCTTCATTTTTTTGGATTTCCTTCATCTTTTCTGAAGCTCCACTTCAGATAGGTAGCTGTTTCCCTTTGTGCCTGACTGTTCCTTAATGTTAGTTTCATTTCTAGTATCTGTATCTTATTTAGATCTAAGAACAGCTGGTAAAAAGGAAAGCACTGGACCTTGAATATCTGTTGTAAAACCTGAACTGAAAGAAATCAATTAATGGAAGAATATAAATAGGCAAATTTCAAGTAGTATTCACCAAAGAGAGCAGTTTTAGGAAACTGAACAATGGTGTCTGCTAAAACAATTTCTTTTGAAATTAAACAAAATAATTTATTCAACGTTAGCTAAGACATTTTCTGATTTTTAAAGGATTAGTGACCGGTTGTTTAAAGCACAGTTGTATTCTGTGGTCATTATTAATAATTCTCCTTCGTGTTCTTTACAGAAAGTCTGTAGCTAACAATTGGTTATTGAATAGTTATTGGAAAAGAATGTATTTTCTTCAGAAATGAACCTGATATTGCATGGTGCTGGGCGTCCCTCTCTCTCTAATAAATGAGTTCTCACTGTATGTTGTCAAAGCTTTGTGGGTGCTTTGAAGCCTTTTGCTTAGTTAGCCTAATAGTATTGTTGTTGAAGTTACGGAATTCTAAGGAGGTACACAAGGTAAGCCTGCAGGGCACGTTAAGTTCTGTTTGCTTGCTTTGAATTGACCAGCTGCTGTATTTAAAGGAGTTAACAAATGGAAAGCTTTCCAACATCTGCTTGCTTACTTCAAACCTTGAGAGACAGTGCCCCCTATTGGTTGGATAGTTAAACACGAACACTGTTAACTAAGTTTGTTACAGTGGATGTACTCATGTTGCAGAATAATAATAAGAAAAGGTTATATCTGAACTGCTTTCTATTAATGTTCTGTAACTTCTACCTAAAAATCATGTTTTCATGAAAGTGATAGTTTACCTTTACTTTAGTAAGTTAGAAATTTAAGAAATCATGTAATGCTACAGTAAATTGAGATATTACCTATTAATAATACAACATTAAATCTGGAGTTCTGAATGAAATTTAAAACATGAGTAAGTTGTTTATTGTTCCTACCATCACCAGAATGTGTCACAAACCTGTAAATAATGTAATTATATTTTCAATGAAGCAAGGCTCATGTGATACTGTTCTGCATTGCAATTATTAGGAATAATTCGTGATTAAAACCACTCCAGTGGTGTTTGTTGCATGAATTTAGCCTTTCTTTCTGTTTATGATCACTCAGGAGCAAACTGCATTTTAATGAGCCTTCATAGTGCCTGGTGGAGTGCTTGCTCCTTGCTGTTTTTACATCATGTGGCTGCTTACCTGAGGAATGTGACATGGTTGTTATTTCCCCGTGGGGGAGAGGGGAGGAAGGGTTTTGTATGTATTTGTGAGCTAGCCATACATCATCCAGTTCTGCAGCAGAAAGGGTGAAAGAAATTGTCATAAGATGCAAGAAATTGATGAGTGCTTACTCTTGCAATATGTTGTAAAGTTTTACCAAATGTTTGAGTTGTATGGTTTATGTTTTTGTGTGCTACTGGCATCCTTGGGAGACTGAGGGCACTTGGCAACTTGAGGAAGTGGACCCATTGGCATCCCTTTGTGATTGTCCTCAGGATTTGTGAAGAGCATGTCCAAATGTGTCACCTGAAAAAGAAGTGAAATCACAATAAAATTGGTGTTATAGGAGAGAATTGTGTGTTGCCTTACACATATGTTGATGTATGAGATGGGGATTGATTTGGGGTACATTTGCATGCACACAAACTCCTGTAAATACAGGTTATTTCTTGGAAAGACATTATTTTTAAGAAGTACTATGTAGGCACTAGTAACTGATGTTGTTGCTAAGTGCTTTTTTTCTCCTTCACAGGCAGACATGAAACAGCTGGTGCAAAGCTCTTGAAATCTTATCAGAAACTGAGGTAATATTCATAAAAGGACAAATGTTCCTAGGACGCTAAGACTTTGCATAGGAAATACAGCTGGTTAATAACACACAATATCACTTCGTGTTTTTTTGGTTGGTTTGTTTGTTTTTATATAATTAGAACAAATTTAGGTATCATTGAAGTACAAATGATAAAAAATATGGAAGGAAAGCACGCTTTGATCTCTTGGCAACCCATAGGAGGGGTCTCAAGTACAGAAAATAGTACTATTTTTGAAGCAATAGTTTCTTATTGATTGGAAATTAAGGAGCGTGCAGTATTTTTGTTATACCTACTTATATTTTTTGTATATTTATTTTCATCATTGTTCAGATTTACCCACTACTTTTAAATGATGAGTGGCAAATTTTATTAGGTATAATAGCAATAATGTTCATATTTGCTCAATAGCAGGTTTTGCTGACTTGATAGCTTTCAAATGAATATGAGACAAAGAACTGTATGTTCAGGAAGATGTATCCTTTCTATTAAATAATACATTGATGGTTTAAGGCCTATTTTAAATAGATTGTTATTCCATTGTAGAAAATAAACCCTATTTTTTTTTATTCTAAAGTAAGTTACGAAGAGGTTACATCAGTTTTATGATAATTGTTTGGCAAAGTATAGATGCATGAGACAGAAACTTTTAGATAGCTATAGATATGATCCTAACTGAGGCTGCATAAGGACTTACCTTTACCTAGATATAGCGTATGTAGAACAGAATCAAAAGGAAGTTTTCTGGCTGTGACTGTACTGTGAGTACAGACTGGAGTCAGAGTTAAGTATTTATTTATTTACAGATGAGGGCTATTTACAACAGATGAAATGGCTGGAATGCTGTAAAAGGTCTCTAACAGTCCTGGCCACAGGCATGGAAGGATCCCTATAGTATTGTAAATAACGATAACTGCTTTCTGAAAACATCTCTGAAAGAAGAATGGGGTGTGTAGCACAGGAATTGCATTTCAGCACTTGGGACATGAATTGCAGTGCTGCCAACCAAGAGGAAGTCTAGAAAATCTATTCTGAATTATATATTTCTGAGGATTTTAAGTTGATAAGTCTGCCAAGAGCTGCCCTCAATAGAGGAGAAAGAAAGGCAGGCTTAATTCCTACAAACACAGGTAAAAAGCCTATCCTGCAGAAGATCCTAGATCTTCAGATTTTGCAGGAAAGGCAGATAATAAAGATACTGAGTATACAATTAGCTTATTTTTCAATGTATTAACATGAAATATTAATTTTTGCACTATTTATGGTCTCTTAACTTTCTAGTAAAATTTCTGTTGTACCTCCAACTCCACCTCCTTACAGTGAATCCACAGCAGGAAGTAATGTGAAGGTAAGTATACGTATGTGCAAAATATACATAGATATTCATGCACCTCTCAGGGATCCATTCATATACAGAATTGCAGTAGTAGCAATAACAGCTGTAACATTGTACTGCCATGTGAATGTTGCCTTATGTCAGTTTATTTTTTATTTTCATGCTGCATTGGTAGTAGAAGAAAGGTTAGACTGTCATGAGAGGTATTTTCAATTCATTCCCAATTTTTGAGGGAAGTGACTAATAACCTCCTCCACTTCTTGCTTGCATCTAGGGTGCTGTGTCAGGGTTTGGGGTTCTTCACTGTAGATAAGGTAGTGATAAACTGGGAACATGTTTAGCAGTGAGGTGCCAACCAAACTGAGGCTGAAGTACTTGTCCTGCAGAGAAAAGCTGCTGGACCAGAGCTTGTTCAGCCTGGGGCAGAGATGGCTTTAGTAGTGGATCCTGTAGCAGCATCTTTATCACCTGTTGGTGGGGGGTTAGCAAGATAACGAAGCTGGGCTCTTCCCAAGGCAGGAGGAGGAAACTTTATAACAGCAAGTGCTTTGTGTTTTCTTACTGTTGGTCTCCTCCATTTGCAGGAACTTGGACAGTCTAAAAGTTTTAATAAATCTGTGGAAAACTTGTTTTTGTCTCTCACAACACATATAAAAAGTAAGTAGCTTTCACTGCTTTTGTATTCTAGAATAACATTGTTGAGCATTTCAATTTTTTGGCTGAATTGTTGGCCAAAAGATAGCTATTAACAAAGGGTAATGACTAATCTCCCACTGGCAAGACTGAGCCAATCATAAAAATAAAACAGTAATGTTACCAGCCAAGAATGCTTTTCTTATGAAGATGTAAAAAGACTGCATAACGTTATTTTTAAGATCACTGGATGTTCCCATGGAGTACCTTTAACTCAAGTTGACGTGGAGTAATAGCTACTTTCTACTGTAGTGATCTTCATGTTAACTGACAGAAAAGTTCTTTTATGGAATATTCTATCATGTAATCAGAATGTAGTATTTTCTTTCTCTGTCATTCTTCTGGAGAAATTCCTGTTGGTCAGTCTGTCTAGATGTGCTTGTTTGTTTGTTACTAATATGTGCTTCTAACAACCAGCCAGTTCCAACAGCTTTGTTCACTCTGATAATTTTATTTCCTTCCATCCATTTATGCTGCTTGCTGTTCTTTAGGGTGCAGACTATGTATGATCCTCTATGTGCTGGGGGCAGCTTGTCTTTGTGAAGAAGATATTAAAGGTATCATTGACCAGAGGAGAACTACCTCTGAGTTTTGTGGAGATTGCAGGGACTTGCATATTTGCATGCGTTTGAATCAGTATTTTCTCACTAGCTTCATTTGAGACAACTCAAATATAAGATTAGATTAGAAATTTATTGATAAATTTGGCTTTAGTATCTTTCTACTTTTCCTCATCTTATCCATTGTGCGCAATTTCCTCTTCCATCCACCACAAGGGCCTGTTCTGTTTTCCAATAACTACACAAAGCTAACACCGTATCTATGTGAAGGCATAGTAAAGCTATGCAGAGATACAGTACCTGTTTCTCCTGAACAGAAGCGTGGTGCAAGATACTGTAGGATACTTTGTCGCTGGAAGTATGTGGCTAATGCAGCACAAAGTTGAATGTGAATTACTGTATCCTGCTTTCTGTTTGCAGCCTGTTTACTGTTACTGTAATGCAGTTCAGAACACCATCAGGGTTGCAGCAAGTTATTTTAATGGTTCGTTTCTACTAAAAGGAAGCTCCTACTTGCCCGTATCTATCCTCTGTTGTGTATCTGACCTTGTGCTGCCATTGCTTAACCTGAATTAACACCATAGTTTCTAGACCTCTCTGGAAGCCAGTTGAAAGAGCGGACCACTAACCTAGACAAAACAAATGGGTACTTCTCTGCTGGTTTATCAAGTTAAATTGGCTGAAGTTGGGTTATATATGTTGGAGCCCACACAAAAGTGGGTGCTGGACCACGTGGCCAGGAGTCAGGGAGGGAAGGACAGCAATTACAGAGTGGGGGTGTGGAATCAGGTTGTTAGGTCAGATCGGCTGTATCTGAAAACCACACTCAATTGATGCCATCTTCAGATAGGATAAGAACCTTTTAAATTGTGAGAAAATAACACACTGTTACAATCACTGATGTCAATAAGAAGTGTATGGAAACCCTAGTAGAGGGGTGGACTTGGGCTCCCTGAGAGAAGAAACTAGCTTTTTCAGACAGCGTAACCTCTTAGTAAAACCAGGTACTGTGCTCATAAATGCTTTCAGTTACAAGTGTCTAAAATTAGTGCTCTGTATCTTAGTTAGATAAAAATGTCATGGTTTGCAGAGGTTTTCAATACCCCTAGCTCTTATGTATTGTAGTAAATAAACCTGGAGAACCTAGTTCTGAACCTGCTTCTGATTCTATTACTGGAGCCAATGTTTGTGTACGTCTGAGAGCAATAGGAACAAAGGATTAGCATGTGCAGCTCAGTGCCCCTGTACAGTCTCATCATGATGACATTACCTCCCATTCTGGCATGGTTTAGCAGCAACAGATTATAATCCAATGGTTGCTATTTGAAGGGTGTAAAATGAATTGCTGGTTGTAGTTTTACTTGCAGTGCAAAACTGCTCTTGGAACAATGTTCCCATCATGCTAAGCGTTTGGGTAGAAATGCCAAAGGAGGAATAGACCTGAAAAATACAGATTTTTTTTGTTTGTTTGTTTCTTTGTTGCTTCCCCTCCCCCCCCCCCCAAACCAATAACCTGTTTTGTAACTTATTCATTTTAAGAGAGTGTGAGGCAAGCTTTTGTTCAACTGCTTAGATTGTATTTACTCCTGGATCACTCCAGTCTCTTTTATGGTTTCTGTTTCCACTGTGTATCTAAAAACCTGATTTCACTTACAGTTAGAGATGACTTAATTGAGCTTACTTATAAATATGGCACATGATCCCCTAATGGTGCACAGAGTACAATGAATATCTGACAACTAATTGCTGCTGAGAACAAAACTAGTCCAAAGTGGCTTTAAAAGCACACTTGAGAGTGCCATTATTTTTGACTACCATATTGACATACTGTCTGCTATCTGAGGTTCCTCCACAGAGATTTGTATTATGGGAGGAACACTTATTTCTTCAGGATGAAGTAAACATGATAGCTATTTCATGTACCACTTCAAAATTATTAATTCTTCATGAGAAGCTATCTAGGATTTATGACATAGTGTCTGCTGCTATGCCTGCTGATTTTCATCTCCAGAAATTGCAGATGTCTGCTGCCCTTCCCTTTAAATGAAGTTCTGACTGTACCCTGAGGAGCAGGAAACAAAAAGTGGTGCACTAAACCACTAAAATCCAATTGTCCCATATATTTGTTGACAGTAGACTAGATGTAGTAGAATTAGCACTTTAATAACATACTTATATGGATAAGCTAACATCCACATGTAAGTAGTGTTGTTGAAGTCAACAAGAGCTACTTCTCTTCTTGAAATTATATGTGATTTGGGATTACAGTACATAATCTCTCTTGTTCATATTTTGAATTAATTTTTCAATATCTCTGCTTTTTAATTTTCACTCTTGTGTTACTGAATGTTGTTCTAATGATCTTTCTTTTATCCTGAACCAAAATACTTTACAAATCAAATGGCATATAGGAACTGTACTGGCTATTTCTGTTAGAAAACTATGTTCAATAGCATAAAACAATCTCTTGCAGCAGCTGTAATGAAAGGAGGCAAAGACTGTAATTTCTGGTTAAAATAGCAGGAAAGATTCAGGCAAGCAAAATATAATTAGACAAAATGGGCTGAATACATACCATCCCATTTGTTTCTTATTAGGAGTTCTGTAGCAAAACTGTAGGATATGTTTTAAAGATACATTATTTGTCTGTAAGCAAGATTACTCCAAGATTGCTAGCAATGTTTGTTCTAGTGACTTCTTTTTGTATTTGTTTCAGAAATCTCAAAGTCCCAGAATGATATGGCTGACAGAAGTCTTCTAACAACAGATTATGGGCGTAATGTGGAAAAAAGGAAGCAAAGGAGGAGCCAGTCTGATACTGCCATCAACATCACAAGCAGGGTATCCAAATTGTTGTACACAGAGTCTAGCTACAAGAGCTGTTATGGGAGTGGAATTTAAGAATCATGACTTGCATGCTGGGATTTTACTTGCATTTATGTGCAGAACTGTAGCTGATGTTCACAAACTGTGGCCAGACCTCTGAATCATGTGACTTTTGACTGAGTCTGTACACTTGATGTCAACCCAGATCTGGAATGTTAACTGGGGTTTTTACAAAGACTATCACACAGGGAAAGGATGGGTCACTTTTCTCTCAGGTGCTCACAGCCCCTACTGGGTCTAATTGGCATCTGCTCTATATGACTGTTAGAGTGTGGGGAGGTTCTCTGTTTCTTGTCCAGGGTTACCTCATCCGAGGTGGAAAATCTGGCATTTGCCCTTATTGACATGCCAGAAAGTACTCTGATTCAGAGTAATTTCAGTAATTCAGAGGATTAATTGAAAAAATACATATTTATTTTTTCCTTGGAAATTATGCATGTTTCTCCTAAGAATAACTAGGAAATAATAGATGTAGCTGCCCTTTTGATTATGTTAGGGTATAAGACTGGGGCACCACATTAGCCTCAAGAGCAAGATCTGTTTCCTGTGTAACATCTCTCTATTTGTGGTATGCTCTGAGCTTAATTTATTTAGATTAATGTTGTAAGAGATTATGGTTACATTCAATAATAGTGGGGAAAAAAAAAGAAAAAGAAAGAAAAAGCAATCTCAAGCACTGCCTGCAAGCCTAAAGACTGAATTTAGGAAGTTAATTGAATAGCATTTTCTATGGCCTTTCACTATCAGCTCTTTAAGTTCATTAGATGAATTTAAGGAATTAGGTGCTATTATACTAAAGTCAGTGGGAGAACAAGCACAAGTGTGCAAACTTTAGAACCTGTTTGAAGTGTGTTTATACCTGTGGGTTACTGCTCCTGCGACAGCAGATGTGTGCTGCTGCAGAGTTAGAGCTAGATTTGAGTCTTGCTTATGATCTGATGCTAAACTTAAGCATTGGTATTTTGCATTGTCAGTCACTTATTTTTCATTTAACACGGCAGAGAAGTCTTTGGATTCAAGCAGCTAAAAACAGCATGAAGCATTTCGTTTTGGTTATGGAGTGAAACTGGCATTTCAGATTTTTGAAAACCAGGAGGAAATGTCACTGCTGAGAAATATTATGGTTTTGGGTTTTCTTTTTGAGTCTCTGTCCCGAGTACATTTTCTGTCTTCTTCCTTCTTACAAGGAAATTTAATAGGTTCAAATATTTATTTTTAAGGCACAATTTCTGTGTGTTACAGTAACAGCTTCAGATTTTCAACATCCTGTTTTTTCAGAGGTAGTCTCAATGTATTCCCCATTTTCTCTACTCCTCTCATTCTTCAGTGCTTTCTGCTGGTGGCGCAGTAGAATTTCCTAGGTCTGTTAAATGTACAAAAACTTTTTTTCTTTTTTTTTTTATGCAAACAAATCCTTATCCTTCTGTTGATTCAGTCACACTATCATCTTTCTAGTCTTTTGGGTAATCCTTGTCATACAATTGTTTTCTTAGATCCTAACTCTAAAATTTCTCAGCTCACTCTCTTCTTTTGAACTGTGAATGTACTTGTCATAGATTTTATTGTTCACCGATAATGCTGTGTCAGAATGACCAATATATGCCAGTGTTCTGGCACTTCATTCTGTTAGCTCTGTTGTTGCTGGTAACAGAGGGGCTGAAGGTAAATCTGAAGGTATTCTGCTGCATAACTTCATTTTCCACAGATTATCAAGGTTTTCATTGGAGGAGTGAGAAAGTGAATGGACTTAGTCAAGAAAAGCTCCTTTTTTTCTATAATCAAAGCAAAATAAGAACTTGTCAGTCTTCTGTTTTCAAGTTTCTTTCAACCTATGTTCATACTTGTCTAAATAGGCATGGGCATGCATGTGTCATGCATTTTAGAAAATACTATTTTTGTTTTCCTGGAGGCAAGATGTATTTTTTTTCTTTTGCAAAATTACTGTTTTGTTAAAGACTAGGAAGGTCTCTTATTGATTATATTACTACTTTGGGTTTGTTATTCGTAGACTATGATTAGCAATTGCAGTGGTAGTGAACCATGGCTTAGCTGGTGGCTTGTTGATTTAAAAACATGATGGATATAATGAATGTACTGCCAGCTGAAATGGGCACATTGCAAGTTAACATTTAAATGAAGTTGCTATGTTCTTTTTGGAAATGTGCCATCTGTGTGACGTTGGTCAGTGTGAGCTGTAGATATTTACTTAATTTTCTTGTGATATTCTGAAGGAATTGGGGCTTTTTTCTTAAAAAAAAAAAAACACAAAATGAATTGTTGAATCTCTTACAGAAGAAAAGTACGCCCAGTCTTCAAGAGCTCTTCTATGGGGCTCAAGATGACAGTGAAATTCTTACCAAAAGGAATTCCAAGCAAGAGGAAGACATAACAACCAGTCCCACAAGTGATGCTGTTTTCTGTGATGGCAGGAAATACGTAAGTTCTAGTGTGAGGCACAGCAGAACAGGTATCAAATGGGGATCAATGTAAAAGCTAAGATACTGATTTATATTACAGAATGTAAGAATTTTACTTGAGTTTCTTTCTGATAAAATGTTCTCTGCCTTTTTTCTCTAGCCCTCGTAGAGACACTGTGAACTTCTCACAGCACAAGCCCATTAAAATTAGTAGCAGATAATTGATAGCTGGATATAGGCATTAATAACGAATAACTAATATATTAGGTTCCTCTGAATTTTGCAAATACAGCTAACATTCTTTCCATTTTGTGTTAGTATTGAGATACTGAACGTGATTCTTTCTAGACTAGTAGCTACCTTTCTTTTCTTCCTTATAACTTTATTTAACACAAGGGTTTTGTTATTCTGCAAGAACTGTGGTAATGCAAATGTCAGTGGAAATTCAAATGTCAGAACGATGGTGAATGAGGAGAAAGCTGGCAGTTAAGAAAGTCAGGGGAACAGTTGATAGGCTTGGAGGATGTTACTGAAACTTCCTCTGTTGGATGGCTTGATGAATACTGCAAATTACAGAGAAGTAAGCTAGTTGTGAATGGATTCAGTATATTCTTTAAAGTCTCTATGATTAGCTGTGGGACTTGATTTCTATGTATTAGTGATGAGGTTAATCATGGTGAAGTGTCCAAAGAATCCATCTCTGATCTTGGAAAGAAGAGAACTGAAATGGCTTTTGAGGAATCAAAATTAAACCAGCCTGCTCACTTCACAGAGGGTAAAAAACACAAGGATTTTGTCTTTCTCTCCCTGTTTACTGAGCTGTGGAGTCTGAGGTGTTGTACTGACAAATGGATAATGATTTTGGGGGACAGTTGTAATTCTACTGGCAGCTATTTGAACTAGGCTATAGACCACCACTACCTGATTTTAAAAGTAGAATTCCTTCTGTGGGTAAATGTTTGTTGTTGAAGACTGCTCCATGAAAATATGTCTTCCAAAACATAAGAGGATATTCCTTCCAGTCATGCCAGCAGGAGTGCAGTACATAAATCATTTCCAAGTCCTTTTTACAAAGCAAAAGCATGAGTGGTATCTATGCTGATTGACTATAGGTGATTTCTGATCGGGTGGGAGATGTGTGTAATGGCATTCAAGCCAAATGCCATTAATCAGAATAGCTATCCAGCTTCTAAGAATAAGAGGTTCTGTGAAATAAATGTTGGGTCAGTTTTGTGGAATTTCTAGTAAGATACATGAGATAGGAATGCACATGATTCTCTTTTTCTTTTTTAGTGTAAGATTTTTGTGGAAAATTTGGTCAGAAGACTAAAAATATTCTATGTCAGGACATGAAGGAGCAGAACTGAACAAAGCTGCAATAGAGATAGGTTGCACTGATACACAGCTTGTGATAAGAGTGAGATTACGTGCAAGTAGCATCAGGTCACAGCAGCCCTAGCACTTCTTATGACTTCCTTAATAACCACTCTGATCCTTGTTTCATCAGGTTTGAGCTCGTAAGATTGAGTTGATAGTTTCTTTAAGTAAGCAGTTGCCATGAATATTAAAATGATTATTTGGCAAGCTGCACATCTGCAGCATTGGAGAGAGAGCATTTTGGCAGAAGCATCTGCACAGAAGATCTGATCTTATTAACACTACTCTGCACTCATAGCTGCTGGGTTGTGAAATGCAGAACTCCTTGGTTAACAGATCCTGTGTGGGTTGGTGGTGTTTTTCAGGAGGGGAGTGGTCTAACAGATATTTTAGCAACCTAGGACTATGTTTCCGTGAGATTAATTTCAACAAGCTTTTCCTCATGACATGTAATATGTAAAAAGATGCTAGAGCATATTTTAAGGAGTACCATTATAGATGAATGAAGACCAAATTATTCTGATTTACAGTTTATTACAGTAAAGTCAGAATAGCGCTAGCAAGTTAAGTGTCCATACTGGGGCCATAGAAAAGGCTGTGAACTTCCCATTCATTTCAGTGTCATGGCTTCTGTAAATGCTAGAAAAAGAATAACTGTTTATATACATCTGGATGGAGAGCACCCAAACCTTTGCCTTGTAAGCACAAGTAGGTGAAAGAGTAAAGTGGCTGAGGTGAGCCAGAAAATACCTCCCTAATGCACTAACCTGTGACAGCTGGATGTCTTTGTATATTAATATCTTCTGAGCAGCCTGCTACAGTATGTCATTTTTATATGGAATTGGGTGATCTTGTAGAGTATTTATTGATTGTGCAATGATGCTTTTGTTTCCTTTAATGCCTAATAGAAGCTAGCATCTCAGCAATGATGCTGTAAGCATCATAGATTCATAGATTCATAGATGCATTAGGTTGGAAAGGACCTACAAGATCATCTAGTCCAACCATCCTCCTATCACCATCCCTACCCACTAAACTACTAAATCAAATCCCTTAGCATCAGTAGCAGTCTAGTTCTGTAATTTGTGTGTTTGCAAATTTCAGAGATTTTTCTGTAATTATTACTTGCAGACAGAACTCTCCTAGCCCATGTTATGATGGGAAACCACATAGCAGTTTCATTGTGAGACAATTTCTAGATCTAGAAATTATCTAAGGAAGTACTTTCTTAGCGTGAGTTAATTAGAGTAGAAAAGACAGAGCAGTAGAATTGTGATTAGTTCTAATTTCCAGGGCTGTTATGTAAGCAACAGAATTATTTTTATACGTGTTACTTGAAATCTTCATGATTTCTAATAGCTCTATAGACAAATAGTACTGACATTTGAAGGAAATAAATGTTTTGTTCTACTAGATCTGAAGTTACTTTTCTGAAGCATTTCTCTTTCCTTAGGGGAGTTTGTACAGTCTAAACAGCACTTGTACTGAATCTGGCAACTTTGGCAAAGCTAATGTCACAGGAGAAATAGAGTTTGCCATAAGATACATCTTCAAAGCTTGCATCTTAGAAATTTGCATCAGGGGATGCAAGAATCTGGCTTATGGAGAGGAGAAGAAGAAGAAATGTAATCCGTAAGTATTTTACAGAGAAGGAGAAAAAAAGCCAGAATATTTTGCTTATTCTTTTGAAGGTACTTACATATACTGTAATTGAAATGGATTACTACGTGGTGGTACACTACACTAAGACTTCCAGAACGTCCAGTAAATACCTGCACTTTTTAACTCTCTGCACTGGAAAGCTCACATTTCATATTTATCAGTTCTTGATTTTTTGTTTTCTCACAATTTTCTGCTATTAATTGTCTGTTTCCCTGCCTGTGAGCAGACTGCTGGTTATCTGTGCTGTTGATGATCATCTTTGGATCTTGAGAGTGGCAGTTTAGATTCTAACTATTAAGCTGTGCCTGAAAAATTAATACACACATGGCTAAAACACAAGATGGGAAATTGAAAGGTGAGTCATGTTACTGGTTCATCTACTGACTCAGTGTGGCTTACTGCCACACACGCTGACTGCACACGTACTACTTCTGTGCTTCCATCTTCCTCATCACTAAGAATGGAAATTTCAGGTACAGCAGCGCTTCTTAAAACTTAAAGATGGTTAATAATTACTTACTGCTGCAAGAAGTAGGATGCTTACTTCTGTGGACAAAATAATGATTGTTTGGACAGTTAAGCCTTGGTGATTTGTTTGTTTGTTACTAAATGATCTCTGACCACGCAGTAATCATTTGTAGAAAATCACCAAGAAGAATACCTAACTACATGTTCTTGTCCCTGCTGTCACATGGTTGCAGCCACCTTCACTCAGAAGGAATGTGACTTTGCATATCTTGTGGAGGAAGCTCATAAAGATGAGCTTGGTGATGAAAACAGCCTTGCTGAAAGAGCAGCCCATGGAGCATAACTGTGGGAGTGCTTCAGGAGTGGGTCAAAGTTCTCTAAGTCCCCTGATGATTTAGCAAGACAAACAGTTGCAGGAAGCCTGAGAGGTGATGTGGGAAGAGCTGCGTAGTGAACGTGATGTTCTCTACTAGTATATATGTATTTATATGTTTAGCTTGGTTTCCAAGCCAACACAAAAAGTGCAGTCAGGGCACCCAACAAAAAAAGTAAAAAAAAAAATTAAAAAGAAAAAAAAGCAAAAAAACCTTGTAAGTAGTGTTTAAAACCTGTTGAACTGTTTAGCTGGTTGACTCGTTTGAAGTTTGAGTGCCAGTTTCCTAATTAAATTGGTCTGGGGTGATTAAGTAAGAAGCTAGAAGTTGTAGTACCTGAATATTTTTAAAAAGTAATTTTAATTATAGATAGATTTTGAAAGAATAGGGAAGATGTGTAAGTTCTGCACTGATGATATAAGACCTTTATCATAACTCTTAGTTAATCAAGAGGTGATTTTAGAGCTGGTTTAACTCATATCTTAACAGATAGCATCAGTGAACCTGTACTTGATTTAATTCTTTTTTTTTTTGTAATTACAAATATGAGCACATATTACACTGTGTGCCTTCTTATGGAGCTGCTACTGTGACTGAGAAGTTGACCTCCTTGGTGGCTGCTCATTGGATGCCAAGAATAAGAAACCAGGAGGTTCCTATCCATACCTGATTATTTTTTTTCTGGTTAGAATAGCATTGAAGCACATCATCTGAATGACATACAGGGATCTTTGTAGTCTGCCTGCTTAGTTTAATGAGAATGGAGATATATATATATATATATCAAAACTTGCTATTTTATTGCTTGGGAAGTTAAAAAGCCAATGAAAGTGTTAAAGTTAATTTTTATTCTCTTCTAAATAGTTTATTTTTCTTCTTAGTTTTATTTCTCTCCCCTACGGTCACTTTCTGTATGCCCTCTCTATTTTCAAGGTATGTCAAGGTTTATTTACTTCCTGATAAATCTTCTCGGAGTAAGCGGAAGACAGCTGTCAAAAAGAACACAGTGAATCCAGAATTCGATGAGACTTTGAAGGTACTGTTTGTAATTGTGTGCTGCCAAACATGCTTTTCCATGGTAATGTCTCCTTCCACAATGCACAGTCCTGTGAGTTCAGAAATGTCCTGGTGGGGCAATTCTAAAAGTCACTGACAGCAGCCATTAAAATATAATGGGTTTCTGCAAATGCTTTTGGAGTTACGTTACTAATCGTGAACTCTGTTTTTGTGTGTGAAAACATGCAACAATTTTGTGTTGCTCTGAGTTACCTTGTGGCAAAAGCCAAGTGTCTTCTACAGACGCTTTTATTTGGTGTGTTCAGGAACTGAGGGTATTGCAGGGCAAAGTTAATTTTACGTTTTTAACCCTTTCAGTTGATACCCTTTTATGTGGTGTCCTTGGGAGTGTCTCTCTGCAGTTAGCTGAGTGCTAACTGAGTTCCACGTTGCTAAAGTGTTGTCTGCTCTCTTTTGTGTGCACAGCTGATGCCAGACTGGCTCTTTGGACTGTCTCATTTAAAACATTAGTAATCCCACCAGAGAACAGTAGGTACGATTTGAATTCATTAGTGCCTTACACTATTATTTTAGCATCCTTCTAACAACTTTGTGTAGAGCATAGAAACCATTATTCTCACTTCGCAGACACTTAAGGAGATGGGAAGTTGAAGCCAAGTGCTGTTGGAGGAGAGAGCTGAGATCAGTTTGGTTGTTTCTTGCTCCAGTTCTGTGCTCAGATCACTATAAACCCATTTCTTTGTTTGCATCAGTGAAGCTACAGCAGCAAATAAGATGAGTTCTTCAGCAACATACTGCAAAGGAAACAAAATCAATGGAGAGATGAGTTTGTAATATTTCCCCTTGAACTATGTGAAACATTCAGTATGTCTGAACATCAGGGCTTAAGTCAAGAGAGAAGAAGCACCTGTCATTGAAATATTTGGTTCTTATTTCATAGTCCCTTTTCAATGCCAGAGTGATGCAGAACAGATACAGTGAGAGCCATGCCTAAGCTGGCTGTGTGAATGCTCAGTTTAATTATAAATAATTTAAATTTCTTTAAACATGCAGAAATGGTCAATTGAACATAGTGCCAGTGCAGACAAACTACACTGAAATGCTTAGAGCCAACTCAGTGTGACCTCTGCAAATCCTGGCATGTGCACTTAGATGGCTGTTTGTGAAGAACACAGGTGCTCTCAGGAGTCACTGAGTGATTCAGGGCTGTTTGTCCCATAGCCTACAGCCAGCTTATGATTCAGCACCTGAATGTTGGTAGTAGCAATGCCTGTAGCCGTGCCATCATCTCTGGCTTGCAGTACAGGTGGCTGCAGGTCACCTGTGGGTGGTATCAGGCTAACCAATCCACTGTGGGTATCTTAGATACATAACAACAACTCAAAGGGCTCTAATTATGCTTAGGGAGTAGATCAAGGCATTAATGACAGATCTCCTGAACTACTTCCTCACTCACAGTGTCCTCATTGAGTACATCTCCACTGACTAGAATGGATCTTTGTTAGGTGTCTTAATCTCTAACTGACCTCCAACTGTAGCAGTTAAACTGTACTGAGAGAGTAAAACAGAAAAAATAGTGATTAAAAAAAAATTACTATAAAATAGTCAGGAATGATTTAAAGATATGGATTAATAATTAGCAGTGCAGGCCAAGGTATTTTTGGAATGTAGTTTCACATTTGCATGGGTATTACTTTAGCATTTGAGGAGTGAGGTAACAGGTAAATTGCAAGGCACATTCAGACAGGTACTTGTGTCTGCATCCAGGTGCCTTCAGCCATGCTTCAGCTGGGCTGCTGCGAGCATCCTGCCAACGTTCATCCTGTGCACTGCTTGTAAATGCTGTTTCTCTTTTCAGTACAAGATTGAGTGCTCCCAGCTGGGAAGTCGGCAGCTTCAGATCTCTGTGTGGCATGCAGGAGCACTCAAGTACAGGGTGTTTTTGGGGGAAGTGGTGATCCCACTGGCAGCGTGGAGTTTTGAAGATAGCTCAATGGAGTCATTCAACTGGTACCAGCTCACATCCGAGGTGACTGTTAATTTCTGTGCTTAGCTGAGTCTTGAGAAGTGGATGTAATGATAGAAGGCTATGAAAGAGATCATCCTTCTGAGGTCACTGGGGGAAGAATGCTGTCAATCCAGCCCTCGAATAAGGCCTGCTACAGACATAAATGAGTCATGAGAATGATGTGGAATAGAATGTAATGCTGATTTCTGTATGTCTCATTCTCCAGCATGAAAAGCCTGAAGATAATCTTATTCAGTACAGCGGAGAACTCCTGGTGTCTGCGAGACTGTCAGTACCAGCCCACTATAAAAATTTCCAGTTTGAAAGGTGGATGATGGAAGGTATAAAATGTTCCTGTATGTGTGAATCCCTTGGCTAGAAAAGAATTGAGACCAATGGAGGACTGACAGTTCTCATATGGAGTTTATGTGCAGTTTGTTGTATACCATATTTTAATGTTTTAAAAGTCCAAACATTTTCTAGTTTCACCTTTTTAATGCCAGGGGAAAAAAAAATAAATCATTGTAATGGCTTCAGTGTGATGCATCAAGATGTCAGGCAAACTTGTGCCTGTTGTGTTACTGGTAGACCTTACTCTGAAGGTGATGCAGTCATTTCACTGTCCAAGGTAGAGACTACCAACGTAGGAAAAAGGTGGAAGGCTCCAAAGGTACTGAAGCAGCATCCTTGGCTTCCTCCCGTGGTCTCATTTTAGGAAGATTGTTTCACGTGAATGATGTTAGGTTCAAAATGTGCAACCAAGATTCAGTTCTTGGTGATGACTGACTTTCATGGTACATTTACCGTTGAAGCAGTGTATCAGATCCAGGATCTGCTGATGTGGAAATACAAATGTTTTGAGGGCAGTGGATAGGGCAACCTCATTTCCTTACCTCCCTGGTTCATAGTGAGGTATGTAAGGGTCTAGAGTCCTAGTGAAGCTGTGTTCAGGACCACAGAACAGGTAGAGACCAACAGAAACACTTTAATTAGCTGTTAGGTTAATTTAACTGCCTTTTTTTTTTCTTTCCTGAATAACCCCAAAGCCACCAGCTGGCTTTCTTCTGCTTTTCTTCCCTCTGCATGCCTGTGTCCCTGCTCTGTAAGTAGAGCTGTAACAGAGCAGCGATACCATGCTGCAGGTTAGACCATTTCTTTTCTATCTGCCTTTATTTCAGAGAAACACTTCCATGGGCACTGTGTGCATGCTTTTTGCAAATACAGCAGAAAGCTCTGCCTTTGGACCAGAGATCACAGAGCAGTCTGGTACTGCTCACTTTTTTTGTGTCATCAGTGCACTGTATGAGCAGGTCCAAATCTTTCAAATGATCTTATGCAGTAGGGAATCCTTATAGGAATTACAGTGGCATAATCCTTCTTAATTATAGTGGCATTTTATGTTATCAACTGGACTGATTTTTAATGTGATAACCTTTCCTGTTTCAGGAAAAAAAGACCAAGGATTTTCCAACTGCCAGCTCCAGGTTATGATATTTGGGGCCAGGAACTTGCCCGTGCTGAGACCAGCTAGAATGCCAAACTCATTCGTTAAAGGGTACGTATGAAACTTAACACTTCAAATGGAAAATGTCACAAACATTGTGTGCAGAGGAAAGAATTAACTTGCTTTCATCAGGAGACTGTTGTGTGGAAATGGCACAGTCCATGCATGGTCAGACTTGCTCTTAGTGGTGCCAGTTCACGCTTGAGTGTCTGCAGAACAGCAGCACTCAGAGGGGCAGTCAGGGAGGGGTCCCGAAGGCAGCATCAGAGTGCACTGTTGTCATTAAGATTTAGAGTTTGCTAAGGATTCCCTCAGCCATCACTGACAGCAGAGGAAAAGCAGACTTGGAGATCCACACTGAAGGAGGGAAGGAAGAGCCAGATCCAAATGGGCACTGAATACCATCGTGTTCTTCCTTGTGCTTGAGCTATTTAAGGCAAATAGAAGGGCCCTGGTTAAATCAATGCGAACATTGTTTTCTGATTGAGAAATGCACTGCTTGGATCAGGAGGCTTGCTGAACTTTCATTTTATTTTATTTTTTGGGGTTGTGGGGGGGAAGCTCTCTTATCCTTTCAGACCAGGCGGAGTTAAAGCAAAAGACACCTGTGGTGAAGAAGGAAGACTGTCCTCAGTGGAAGCACTTGTTTGTCTTTGATGTTACCCCTGCTCAGTTACAGCAGTCATGTCTACACTTGACTGTCTGGGACCAGTCAACTTTCGGCTCACACGATCAGTTCCTAGGGGGAGCCAAGCTTGGTGCAAGTAAGTTCTTTGTCACTAAAAGCTGATGCTAATTCGGATGGAAGAAAATGTTTTTTTAACCTTCTAAGCCATATTGGCACTGTGCTGTTATTGTGTGCCTGATGCACAGGACCCCAGTCCCTGTCCTAAGCATCTTGCAATCTCAGGCCTTGATCCTGCTGAAGCAACACGTGTGTTTTAGGTCAGGTCTGTGCAGAAGCTCAGGGTCATCAATGTGAACTGTCAGGTGAAGCTATTTGTTAGCATGGGAACTTTGTGGGTCAGTGCCTGACCCTGCAGAAGATGAGCACAGTGTAGGTGATGCATCAACACAGCCAGAGCTTTGTATGTATCTACCTGTTCTTGGGCAGTTTTCTATGAGTTAGCTGTTTTTAAAAACACTGTAAACTACCTCAAAACTGAGCTCAAGAAGCAGCAATATAACAGAGTTCAGCTTTGCAGATATGTGCTTAGTTTATATCCACACCTTATTCTAGTAGGAGGTGCAGAAAGTGAAGCTCTCTCAGAAGCCTTTAAGGGACTATTGCATGTCTGAACACTGGTCTGACATAGAGAACTTTCTGAAGGTTGAGGAATGTCCAGGAAATCCTTCACTCAGTAACCAGGCCCTACTAAAGTGGGAGTTGAACAGGGAAGTATCAACACTCGATTGCCCGAGGGAGTCTCTCACACCTGCCTTCCCTGATAGGAAATGCCTTGGTTTCAGTATTTGAAATGAAAGGCTTAAGATGGAGATTTGTGTTGCCTCATTATACTATTTCAGAAAAATATTATCACTAGTAATATGGTGTGCAGGCTTCCTCAAGAGCTTTGTTTAGATGTTCTATAGCATTTTTCTTTCTGCTAGAGCTTCTGAGTGATGCCAGCAACATGCCCTAAGCCTAGTAATGCGCTACAGTCACTGGAGACAAAGCGGCACCAAGCTGTTCTGCTACTTTTAATGTGTGCACTTGCTCCTCTGCTTTTGAAAAAGTTCTTCACTGAGTGATCCAAGTTTAACAGGATATAAAAGCTGCTTCAGAAGTCTAACTACGGTTTATTGCAGTTAAGATATTAAGAGCTCCAGAGCAGCTGAAATTGCCATAGAACTGTGATGAATAGCTTGTTCATACTTGTCATGTGGGCCAGAGGCGGTGCAGCTCTGAACCTAGTCAAGTCTTTGGGTAAGGCAAAGTGAAAAACAAACCTATGTCCTTTCATTGTACTTTCTTGCAGAGCAATCACTTGATTTCACAGACCCTATTTCTCCATCAGTGCTTCAATGGCAGGAAATGTTCCTCAGGCCAAACACGTGGATGGACTTTACACTTATACTGCATTCAAATATGGAAAACTTTTAAGTCGTGAAGACAATGACCTAACTGCCTTCCCTTCTCAGTGAGTGATATTTTGATTTAGTTGGAGTGGTACATATACATTCTAGGCATGGGAAAAGGGTACACTGCAACTGTACCTACTCCAGTGCTTGGGGGATCGAGTTATACGTCTGAGCGGCTGTGACACTGAAGGTTTTATTTCTGAAAGAACTAAAGCTTTGTTATCCTACACTCTGCCTTGAGATGAAGGTTAATATTGTTTCCCAGGAGTAACAAACCAAAAGGCATTATGCTGACAAGGCACTAGTAGACAGATGGTATGCAGCTTTCTATTTCTGGGTGTAGAGCTACAGTTGTTCAAACACAGATAAGGAATAGCTCGTAGAGATAGATGATCATTTCTTAAAAAGTTATTTCACTTCAAATTTCATGCTTTGTGACCAGTGGGGAGTGAAAGCTACTTCATCTCTTACTGCTTGCTGTAATGTGGCAATGATAATGTGCATGCTTCAGAACTATCTCTAGTGCCCATGCTACTGATCCAAAACCAATTCGGCCTGCATACCTCACAGCTTTCTAATGTGTGCTGTACTATCCAGTTATAAATCCTCCTTCTGTAGGAGGAGTGTGGCACATCAGCTAATGGAATAAATGCAGTTACAGGAAGTTCCTTGTTAACACCTGTTCCCAGCAGCTACCGATAAAAACAAGTCAGACTGATCCATATGGTATATGGCACAGCTCAGCTTATCACTTATTCATGTGGACTGGTGGAAATGCAAGCTTAAGGCCCAGCCACCCTGTCTGTTCCCTTTGCCTCCAGTGAAGCAGCGTTACAGTCAGAAACCTCATCTATACAGCTGTAACTAGTGCTGCTGTTATGTACCTCTCCCCTGGGGCTGAGGTGAAGATGGTCACCATTTGTCAGTGCGGCAAGTATTATCCCTTCTTTCCAGCTCAGCAGTGTTCAAGGACATAACAATGAAGGGAAGCACTCAACTCAAAATGCTTTGTTACTTTGCAGATCTTTTATTTAGATGTTTGCTGCTGCAAGTAATAATAAAAAACAAACAAACAACACCACACGAGAAGATTCAACTCGAGTACAAAGCAGCACAGATGTTGTAAATGGAAGAGAAGAGCTGACACCATGCTGTATCTCACTTTCTAACAGATTTTCAAGGAAAGGGGGGAGATTAGCAGGGAAGGAATGGTCACAGAAATGCTCTCTAATAGAGAGATACACCTGTGATATAAACAAGCAGTCCCTTCATGTTTGGAGTCTGAAACTTTAAATCAAACATTTAAAAAATTAGAAAATTTGTTAGAAAAATAGGTGCAGTAAAATTGTATATAGTGGATCATGTGTACAATCAATTTTCATTAAGTAAAAAAATGATCTTTACAAATAATGCTTTATAGTAAATAATCAGTTGTACTGCAGACTACAGTGCTCAGGCGTCTTTACAGATGTGAGTCATTAAATCTGAAAAGTAACAAAATATACAGAGCAAAACTATTTCCCTTTTAAACTAGTACTTACTTCAATCCACATAATGCATATTTTATATATATATATATAAATACTACACTATAACTGATCAGTTGTGAAACTGGAATGCAAACACAGTAGTGTATTATTCCAACAGACTACTTGCCTAGTTGTTACGGGAGGAGGGGGTCCTGTTCTATGCCACACTTCTGTCACTGCAGAACTTCTCCAGTTGAGCACAGCGATCAGGAAAAGCCTTATTTCAATGCAGTGCAGTTCTGAGGTGGTGTCAGTTCTCTTCTGTTTGTGTGTCAGGTGGGCATCAAGACAAAGAAGAAAATGGTGCGTGCACATGCATCAGTGCACACGCAGGTGTTTGCAATTCCTGACTTGTGACCTCTCACCTGTTGGACTTTACACTCTACTTACAAAAAGACATATGGCACAAAATTCACCCCCAGTTGCTAACTTGTAGACCAAGGTGAATCCAGCACCTGCACAGGATATGCATCTATAACTAGATGTGGATTTGCATTGGTTAAAGAGAGATATGACGTAAGGCCTTTTGGCACTAAGCAAAGGCATGAGCAAGTTACCAGGATCAGAGGTACGATCGATTTTTAACTATACCAAATCTAATACATGGTATGGAAGAAAAGGGAGATGCAAACACCTCTGGGTTTTGGTTTTTAGAGACCATTTGTTAAATACCATACAGTGACCCCTCCTCAGGGTAAAATCAAAACCAGAACCACAGCATTAAGATCTGCCTTTCCCACAGTCTCGCCTTCCTGTTGCAAACTCTCATTACATTGCCTCAAACTCATCAATTCTCTGCTTGGTGTTGCCTTGTCGGATCTGCCGCAGCGTCTTGTACTTGTCACGGCCCTGTCGCACGTTCTCTGAGTGGATGATATCATTTTGGGTCCTCTTATCTTCATCTCTAGCCTGCGCCAGCTCATCTGTCAGTGCCTGCGATGGAGAGAACGTGAAATACAGATTATACACAAGGAGCTTTTAACTTGCAACAGCAGTGGTTTGGGTGAGACTTCTGACAGTTCTTAGATGAGCGGACAAATGAGCGATATGGATTCAACGCATGGTTCCCACAAACAGTATGACTGATGCAAGTTTCTGATGACTCAAAGCCTGAATGACGAGAACTACGTTTTTGTACACAGCCTGCTATTCAAACTGCCCTGTAGGATCTCTAAGCAAAGAAATTACCACGCTTTGTGTGTTTAACCAAGCGGTTAAAGTCATCTATTTTCCACAAACAAAATCTTTCATTATTCCCCTCCAAACACTTTCTTACCTTCAGTTGCCTCTGTACACGCTCATTCTTCTCTGCTTCAGTAACACGTTTCTCCTCATTGCGGTCGTTCCTGATCCCCTCGCTGGAGAACTCTGCGCTGTAGGCGGAGTACTCGGAGCCTTCATCGTGCAGGTTATCGTGCACGTGGTAGTTCACTGGCTCGTAGATGGGTGGGGGTGGAGGTGGAGCAGTCATTACCAAATGTAGCTCCTCCTTTGTCTTTACCAGATCCTCCTGGGCTTCCCTCGCCTTTGGGAAAAAACGAACAAACAAACAAAAGTGAAAACTTCATGAGGTTTTCTTCATGAGGTTTTCACAGGCCTACCTCTTGAGCCTCTCAAGATCCCCCCAGATGGCATCCCTTCCTTCCAGCATGTCAGCCACCCCACGCCCCTTGGTGACATCAATAAGCTGGCTGAGGGGGCACTCAATCCCACAGCCCATGTCACCAAAGCTATTAAGCAGCACCAGCTCTAATGCCTTGAGAAGCACCACTTGTCACTGGTCTCTGCCTGGACACGGAGCTGTTGACTGCAACTTTGTGAGTGTGGTCATCTGGGCACTTCTTTAGCCACCACGTGGTCCATCTGTCAAATCCACATCTCTCCAATTTAGAGACAAGGATGTCACGCAGGACTGTGTCCAACACTTCTTATTTTGAATTTTGACTAAAGGCTTCTGTCCTTTGCTCATGTGTGAATATTTGTCTCCACATGCACAGAGCAGTCACTCCAGGCTAAGCACCAAGGTACATACTGCCCAAGCATAGAACTTCAGAGCAACTTTGACAGAGTACTCACTCTGATCTGCCATTCTTCTACCTCATTCTCCTTACGCTTCCTTGCCTCTTCAAGAAGTGCAATCTTGGCTGTATACTCTGCGAGCTCTGCGGCCTGTTGAATAATAAAACTGGGATGAAGGACTCAAAAAAAGCCACAACAAATAAGCACTTTTGACTGAGAAAAGACCCAAGTGTTACGCTCCCCTCTAGTTAAAAGTGTGAATAGGAAATAAAGAACAAAGTATAGATTGCTTGCGACTAAAACCACTGCCACAACGATGCTATCACATGGTCTAGTACTTCAGTGCATTGTTTTTTCTCACTTTTGACTCCAAGGACTTTACCTTATTTAAGTAACTGGCACAGTGTATCTTAACCAAAAGTGGCCAGGTCTTACCAGCTGTTCCTGGCTCTTTATCTGGTCAATATTTTGTCGCTCCAGCTCTTCCTTAGCTTGCAGAGCGGCCAGACGATCAGCTTCCAAACGTTCTGCTTCCTCCTGAGCTCGTCTCCTTTCTTCCTCCAGCTGAAGAGCTCTTTGGATCTGATCTGAGAGCTCTGGGAAAAGACAAATCAATGCCGTTAGTCCACAGGCCCAGCCAAAGCACAGACAAGCTCTTACGTTAACTGCAATATTTCTTCACTGCACTTATAAGCAGTTATTGCACAAAATACATCAAGTAACCAAATTCAAAAGCTTCAGTTGCACATTACAATTAGATCATCTACAAGGCATTTGCACTGACATGATTATGCTGCCCTTAGCTGGCAGTTTACTATAAGGACCAGATGACGCTTTCTCCAAGCTGCTCATCTATGCACTGAAACAGAAGCTTCCATTTCACTGGAAGGACTTGTTACCAAAGTACTACTTCTGCTAGGAGCTGAACTCTGGTTCTCACTGCTGCAAGAAGATCATGTTAAAACTCTCTTGGCAACAGTGGAAAACAGAGTGAGCGTGAACTTCAGCTCCCAACAAAAGCAGCAGATGTTGTGACTTATGCCTTGGATGATGACAGCAGTTCATGCGTGCACACAAGTAGTCAGTATGCCTTGCCAAGAGATCCCAGTGTCACTAGACTTACGCTAAGTGTGGAGCACAATACACATGATCTGGTCAAACAATGCAAGCACTTCACCTTTCTCTGCTCTCTTAGTCTTCACTTCATACTCTTGTAGCCTCACCAGCAGTTCTTCCTTTTCCCTCAACATTTGCTCCTTTTCTCTCTCAATGGTCTCCCTCTTCTTCTTTTCATTTTCCAGTTGTTGCCTGTTTAGGAACAGATTTCATGCTTGAAACTCACTTTCAGACATGAGCCACAGCAAGGCAGGAAGATTGGCTGTACACCTCTCCAGACAGTAAAATGGGACACAGCTGTGTGACTGCTACAAACAGGAGCCAGAAGGCAGAAATGCACAGAGAAATCCTTAACCGCTTCTGAGCTTTTGCTCAGTTTTAAATACTCATGTTTCATAAAAATACTTCTATTTTCAGTTGCCTGCCCTGGAAATGTAGAGTACCAAATAAACACTAGCTGCAGAGAGAAAACCATGGCTCTGTGCTACATGGCAGAGGAGAAGTATTTTGCTACTTCTGTTGTAAGGGAAATCATGGAAGTGTAGAAACCAGCACTGAGGAATGCAGATGAACAAGCCAGCAATACAGGAGAAATCAAGGATTATTTCTTGAATCATAAGCAACCTGCAGCCATTGTAGAGAGTCCAATCATTAATCCTTTTTCCCTTGCCTCTAAGAGGTCTTCCAGTCCTTCTCTCACAGTGTACACACACATTCCCTGTGAAATTTGTTCCCTTACTCCCAGCCACTCCATGGTCCAACACATAGATCATAGTCAGGAGAACCTCTCTCTATGTGTATGACTCCACGCAGTAGCCCACAGTGACTTCGTGTGCATGGTTCCTTGAAGAATCACAGAATCACAAGGTTGGAAAGGACCTACAAGATCATCCAGTCCAACCACCTACCCATTGCCATTGCTACCACAAGCTAATAACAGTATCTTGTGGCTCCTCATCCAGGCGCCTCTTGAACACTGCCAGGGACGGCAACTCCACCACCTCCCTGGGCAGGCCATTCCAGTGCCTGACCACTCTCCGAGAGAAAAAGCTTTTCCTTATGTCCAGTCTAAACCTCCTCTGGTACAACTTGTGGCCATTTTCAGAACCAGCTCTCAACACTGTAAACAGGAGAGCAGACTGCACCGGTCTGACCAGAAGAATTTTTCACACTCCCACTGCAGGATAACCTGAGTTCTGCCACTGTAAGCCAGAGCTCAGACTACAAGACACACACCTTACTCAAAGGTAGGTGGCTCACAGCCTCATTTAAAGCCATCTGAGGAACCCAGGTAGATTTGTATCATTTACCTGTGCCTCCCCAACCCACCGTCTGTACACCAGCTCACCTTTCCAGCTGCTTCTGGTGCTTCTCCTCCCGGGCCTGGGCTTTCATCTGCTGCA
>VXAB01011660.1:394837-422852 GCA_013399175.1 Odontophorus gujanensis
CGACGCTCCTCCCCCCCCCCCCCCCAGGTCCTGCCAGAGGCATTCTGAGCTATGCAAGTCTAATACTGCTCACTGTGGCTGCAAGCTATTCATCTGACCTCCTGTTTCTAGCAAATTTGTACACCTTGATGAACAGGTCTAATCTAGAAGCAAGGTTCACCTCCAGTCAAACTAAATTCTAAGGGCACAGATGGTGGTTGCGTTCATCATTTAACACCGTAATCCAGCGACAAAACATTCACATAAGAACATAAAGAGCTCCCCTCCCTTCCTCATCCTCCCCTGGGTTAGCACAGCTGGGAGCTCTGCTGCTTGGTATTTTAAAAATGTGCTGAAGAAGTTGGAGTATGTGGGCAGGCAGACATCAACATGAAAAAGCTTCTTCTGGGTAAGGTGGCAAAGAATGCCACCCATTAAATTAGTGTCCATTTAAACAATGACTGGAGAACAAAGGGGAGCTTCCCACCCACATCTAGTGGGGACTGAGTATTTTTGCTTTATTTACAAATGCTTGCCATTTTCAAAAGAGATGCAAGCATATGAAAAGATCTGGACAACTTCCTGGCCGTTCAGAATTAGTGCTCACATCAATTCTTCTTTCATGTATTATTTTCAACAGGGCTGTACCGATCCACCAAGGTCAGTAACTGGGGTGGGGGAAGAGAAGGACAGGTCTTTCTCAACTATTCCAGCAGTTTCACAAGGCTTACAGAATGACATCCACCTATACCAGTTATTCAAGTTCTCAACAGCTCAAAAGAAGTTGCAAATTTTACGCTAAAAGAACTGAAAAGAAGCATGTAAACATTAAAAATCAACACTCAAGAGCAGCTACATTTCAGTTCTTCACAGAAACCATACCCTTGCTGTTTACCCTAGTATCCGGAGTAGGTCGCTGGATATTGTGGCCCCTACGTGGCTTTCAGTATTTCTGTAGGGTGGAAGTGAGCACAGAGGTGGACAGCCATATGAATACACACCGCTTTGCAGCAGTGTCTGGTAATTAAAAAAAAATAATCATGCAACCACAAGAATAAATAAATAAATAAATAAATGTGCACCAGCTCCCATGCACTGAGCAGATGGAGAGAAGAATCCAGCTACAGAAAAGACTCATGGAACAAGCAGAGAATCTCATCTTTAAGTATACACTGATCAGTTTGTTAGAGGAAAAAACTAGGGCTGCAGCTGTAACATAACCTTGCCTTTCTCCATGCTTGATACCACCAAAAGTCCTTTACTGAACCGCACAGAAAAGCAGACTGCTCTAAATACATCCTCAGTACTGACACTAGTTTTGCATCTAAATTATCTGCAGCTTTCTTTGAAGACAATTTCATTCTGAAATGAATTGGTATTAGTTATGCAGTGTCCCTTCTCAATATACTTACAGGTGCCTTTTTGTCAATGGGCTTTATTACAAACTTTTTGTCATTAAAGGAGATGTTCCTGATTTCGCTCCAGGGGAAACCAATCTTTGGAGTCAGTCTGGAAAAAGGAAAAATATGTCAAGAGATGCTGTAATGAACTCTATTCTTTCCCCCATGTTACTTCTAAAACACAGACTCAGAGGGGTGCAATGCTTTACACAGCTCTGTCAACAACAAGGGGAACAGCTGAAAGAAAATCTCATAGGAGAGCAGGGGAGATGCATAATCACTTCCCTTACAGTCTCCTCTGATGCTAGTCAGTCTGGATTTTACCTTATCCATTTTCTTTTCCCTTTCTCCAGAGTCTTGAATACAAAAACCATCCAGTTATTCATCACATCAAATGTTTCTGGGCCATCCTAGTACTCCATTTTACAAACCCTCCCAGCTCTGCAACACGTTCAAGGGCCTGCATATCCAGCTGTAATGAATTCCTTCAAGTCCCCTTGCTCCAACTAAATACCACTTTGTGTGTTTAATATCACATTACGCTTCTTTTATCATTCTGTTACAGAAGATACATTCTCTAGCGATAGCAGGTAATCATTACGAATTGGGTTGCACATAAATGTTAATCCCAACAAACAATCTTTCTGCTGTTATACAGCCCCTCCAATGCATCTCTCTTTGGCACACTGAAGTGCTGACAATTACTTCCAGCAAATGGGTTGAAGGCATGAGCATGCAGTGTTCAGCACTTAGAGGAGCATATATCAGCACACTGAATCACAGAATCACAGAATTGTAGAGGTTGGAAGGAACCTCTAGAGATCATGGAGTCCAACCCCCTGCCAAAGCAGCTCCCTAGCCCAGGTTGCACAGGTAGGCGTCCAGGTGGGTCTTGAATGTCTCCAGAGAAGGAGACTCCACCACCTCTCTGTGCAGCTGTGCCAGTGCTCCGTCACTGCACTGTGAAGAAGTTCCCACACACATTTGTGCAGAACTTCCTGTGCTTCAGTTTGTGGCCATTTCCCCTTGTCCTATCTCCACACTGTAGGAATTTTCTATGGAGCTCAACAGTTAAGGAAAAAAGTAGTAATTTTGGAGGAATTTGCTTCGTCTTCATAAAAATCAAAAGCTCCTACACAATTTCATTGGCCCAAGGCTAAAATAACCTGCTTAGTTTTAGTCAGAAGTCGATAATAAAATACTCTTCAGAATTTACCATCTCCTAACCTTTAACTCAATTGTGAGATTATGCAACAGGGTGCCCGTGTAAGGTTAATGAAGAACTGTACAACAAATGAATTGATTAAACTAAGTAATTACTCTAGCCTCCTTCATACTACCTTAAGAGCTTCAGCCTTAGATAAGGTATGACATTAACTGAAGTATTTTAGTTGTCTAAGTTCCATTGTAGATTCTCATCCTTACTGCAGAGAAAAGGCTTGGCTTGAAAATGCCTAGAGGCAGGAGCCTGACATTCATTGGGAACAGATTCACATCTATGGCACAGGATCATTTGTCTCCTCAGGCTGAGCTTCAACAATGAAATCTTTGCTTTTTCACCTTTGCCCCAGTCTCAAAACTCTGCACGTACAAGGCATAGGTAGGGTGCACATTATCATTTTTTCTAGTCCTCATATCTACTCAAAAGATTTAATTACAGAGCTATCAAGAGTTATGGCAGAAACAAGCCATTTATTCCGGCATTACATTTGTTTTGCAAACGCTCTTGATGGCCCTCTCCAGTCAAGGGCTACGTTCTGTCTGCTGCTGCAGCCCGAAAAACCTGTTTGTGCGACCATGGTTACACAGCAAGACTTGTCATTCAAGACTCAGGTATTACATGAGCGAAACTACTTTTCTTTCAAGTGACACTCCTTGTTTTCCGGGTGACAGCACGTATTAGCATTGCAGAAAAGTCTGCATTTCTCTTTGCCATCTTAACAGAAGCTCCAGAGGGTTCCAGTTAATATTGTAGCTGCATTCAAAGCTTTATGGAGGAAAACAAACAGAACGGGTGAAATCCCCTCTGTATTTCATTGAGGGTCTGTTTCAGATTTATGACATGAAACCAAGACTTGGAACATTGACTAAAAAAAAAACCTACACGGTCTAGCCAGCTCCCCTTCATTTTAAAGTTCATTTTCAGTCCTCTTCAATCTGTGGAGTGTTAGAAGTGACTGGTAGGCTTAGACACAGCTGTTCTCACCCTCTTTATATGTTTGTTTATAGATGAAGTCAATTATTGACCACCTACTAGCCAATAAATAATACCTCTGTCCTTACCAGAAGGGTTGATTAAAATTATGCATACCTCAGCAAGACCTCATTTCATTCCTTGGTTTATAGTATCTATATAGGTTAACTCCTCCCTTGATTCTGGGTGTTATCTGGCATTGGTTTCACGCCTACCCCATAACCTGCCTTTCTCTCAAACTGGCAGTTGTACACATATCTATCATTAATTTCAGTACAGGGATGGCCTCACACATCCTAGCACTCTGCAGATGTATGAGCCTATCAAGGTTCCTGTATTGTATTTGCTGCTGGCATACCTGGCAACCTGTCTAAAGGAGAAACTTGGTAAACTCCTTATTTTGGGGTTCAGCTCTACATGCATTACTTGCTTTACAAGATGACACTTTACAGCTCACATCTGTTCCTGTATTAGCAGTTCAGACTGCAAAGATCAGGAAAGTCGTGAAAGCATAAATGAACTGAAGAGTCTGTCTCCTAGCACATGTTTACTTCCTACTGGACAATGAGCAAGTTCTAAACTTTGCCCTCACTCTGTTATGAGAAATGCCCTTTGGCTCCCAAAGCAGCCCTCACTCCAGTAGATCAGAAGTGAAAACAAGGTCTTACTTATCATCTTTTTCATAGATGTTGAGCCCCAGGGCATCAACTCCCAGCCAGAGGTCAGTTCCTTTCTTATTCTTGATTTCAAAGTAGTTGATTCCATACATCTCAAGGTCTTGAGCAATCTTCAGGTATTCCAGCATGGCATTCTCTCTGGTTGAGGCAGGAAGGAGAGCAGATGTTAGCTTCTCATTTTTCCCTGACTATCTCAGAAAGCAGAGGCCTCAGAAAAAGGCAACAACAAAAAAAACCAATTTTTTTCCTAAACTTATCAAAATGCAGCAGTTAGAACATTCTGCATTTATTGTTCACTTCAGAAGTTATTTCTTCAGTTACCCCTGTGTACATGCACACACACAGACTCTATGCCCTCTGCCAAGCCCTGGTATTTCTAGAGACAATCACAACTTTCATCTCTTCCAGCGTTCATCACTGTCACTGTGAAAAGTACAGTACCTACACTTTCCCAATCTGCCAATGAAAATGCTTTGACGAACTTAAAAGTTAGAGACACACCCTGATTTTTATCCATTAAAGTCATCACTAAAGCACTGTACTTGGGTGCAGGATTTTCAGAAAGCCACTGGTTCTCAGCACCAGCGCGGAAGTCCAACTGAATTCTACCATCCACGCTGGATTAGGAAACAGACAGTAGCAGTTCCCCACACAAGTGACTCTTGGAGTCTATTTCAAAGCATATTATAGAATGGTAAGCTTGAGGCAACTAGGCCTAGAGAGCAACATGAAACACTTACTTGAGCATACCACTGTGTTCAGCATGCCAAACCTGGATCCGCTCCTCCCACTGCTCTCTGGAGAGCTTATGCTGATCCATTACCCTAAACAAAAGGAGAGAGAGATTTGCAAGATTAGATTTTGCGTTCCACTGTATCCATTGATGCTGATATCTGTTATAGTCCCACTCATGAAGTGTCACTGAAACCAAGACCAAGATCCTGTTCAGCCCTGAGATGTGCCAGTGGAGCAGAGCTATTCAGAATGAACAAAAAGTTGGTGCAGAGTATCACATAAACCATTATACAAAAATGGTATAAACACAAACCATTTGTCTGGTAATGTATATTTACCTTGTGTGGGGACAGACTATCTAGCCTCATAACATGTTTTGCAGATGTGGGATTTTTAGGACTGTACATTGGGATTAAGAACACGTAGCCCGCATTTCTCCAGGGAGGGCATATTCACGACTGACACCTCCTCTTCTTAAAGAGGAGACGTTCACACGCATTACCAGCATGGCAGCATTGCTTACAAAAGAACAGCTGAACTCTAAAGAGATTTCCTCTGCTGAACTCACCCAACTACCTCTCCCTAACCACCCCAAAGAGACAGAGTAAAAACATACTCTAACATAATGGACTGAACGGCTCAATCAATTGATTCCTTTACCTCTGGGGAATCAGACGCTCTGAATTGAGGTATCCAGGCTTGTGAACATCTTTGTTGTAATCTCCAAATTTGGCCTGCACAGCATAGGAGCCAAGAAGCACTGCTGTTTCAGGAGGACAGTAGATCTCATCACTGAGGATCCCTTCCTTCACCTGAAGGAAGAAGAGCTTCTGCGTGATGTCCTGTATCAGCTCTTCAGACACATCCTCTGGGAAGAACTTGGCACGGAACCTGAACTGGAGGGGGTTCTCCTTTCTGATTTCTTGAGCAGAAACCTAGGAACAGAGATGACACCACAGTTTAACAAGGCTGCAAACAATAAAGAATTGCTTTTGTGCATAAAAAGGGATTTAAGACTTTTGCCTGCATTTGTTTTCAGAAGTATATTTCTGTAGTACTTCGGGCCCAAACCCTACAGTGAGAACTCTCCAGTCTTTTACCTCCAACTAAACATGCAAAGCTCCCCACAGAGTTCAGGCTAAACATTCCAGCACTGCATTAATTATCTGAGAAGTCAGACTCTACAAAAAAAATACATAAAAACAAATCAAAGCGTACAGAAACACTCCCTCTCATCTCTTTCATTTCACTAATGAAGACAAGTAGGCATCACTTCAGAGTGAAGTGGCCACCGTCAGCCCAGTGCATCTCCTGTTAACCACGCTAGTTGGAGGCATAAGATAAAGAGGGTGCATCCACTGATCCTACACAAGCAGAGACTAACGCTGCTATTAGTCAAGTTGTTCCTCCAGAGGCAGAAAGCCAGTTGTTTCTACACAGCAAAATACAGTATCAAGCTGCTGCTCTATTGCAAGGATTTCCACCGCTCATACAGAGAGAAAGACCAAGTCTCCACCGTGCCACACTTCACACAAACAGCTCCCACGGAGGTCGCAAAGTTCTCCCCCAAAATAATTTGTAAATTATGCATCTTGAAGAATTATCAGTAAGTTCAGGGTTTATGAAGTTGCAGCTGAGAACACATCAGGAATCACACAAGCTTTAACTTCTTATCAGCAATTACCTTTTTATCCAGCTTCAGCCAAGTCTGGAATCCTTTGTTATCTACATACTGAAGACCAAAGTACCACACTTCTCGCAAGCCTATGGTTTTAACCACCTGTAACAGAAAGGCCACAAAAAGGTCATGGTAGGTAACAGCTCACCAGTATTTCTCCTTCATGTACTGCTATTCCCCACAGCCATTGGAGCTGCAGGCAGCCTACTCCTCTTGCATCTCTTGACTTCATCGGCTTGACAAAGATACACAGTTGCCTCAGTAGAAGATGCTGCTGTTGGTTACATTTACACACTGTAAATACCAACCAGATCAAAGATCCCAAAACAGCCTCCTTGTCTGGATCATGCACCTGCTAGTGAAAATAGACCTCTTCTCAACAAGTCCCTTCTCCTCATTTGAAAGGATAGTCTGAGTTTCCAATCTCCTATTCTTGCCTGGTTATTATTATAGCTCAGTAGTTTGTTGGTAGCTTGCCTGCCTGCAAAGTTATGCTCTAGGCAGAGCTGTGATCTGAGAAGATCCACTGCACATACATCCTGATGCATCCTTGATGTTGATTTGCAAAGTAGCCCCTGGTACAGTGATGTGAGCACTCCCACAGAACTGAACTGAGTGGAAAACAAGAGGCTTTCACAACTACTTTGCAACTTAGGAAAGCATGCCAGATTCCAAATGAGTGCTGCTCTGAAAGTAATGCCTCCTATTTCATTACATCAGCCCATGGTGTCAGAGGCAGATTGTGATATGGCCTCAGAGGTTGAACCTTCCCACCAATATTCCATTACATTTTGTTGCTGTGCAACAGATGGCAGCAGAGGGGCAGTCTGACAGAATGGCATTTGACATGGGAACACATACAGAGCACAGTAGATTTGAATTCCTCCATGCAAAAAAAAAATGGTACTCAGTGACATGAATTGATGCTCGCTGAACGTTTGTGGAGAGCCAACAGTGTAGGTGAGCACAGTGAAGTGATGGGTTTCAGCAGTGGCAACAGCAATGTGAAAGACAAGCCATGTTCCACATGGCTATACAGCTGTCATGCCATGAAATGAAAACCATCCTGATCAACTCATCCACATGAACTGGCAGACCAGGGAATTGTGTACAGAGCTGAATATCAGCTTCAAAGCATGCAATAGTAGCAACCTTGGAACATCCCAAAGTTTGCTCCAGGGGAGCCCCAAGGATGCTCATGCAAGAACAGAAAGAATGTGTGCAAGTCTGTCAAGACCTAATGAACCAATGAAGTGGAAGGCAATAGTTTCCCAAATCACACCATTATAACTGATAATTGTAATATCCCTACGAGCCAGAGTCAATATGGCAGTCCATGGAGTGGCAACATGTCAAATCCCCATTGAAGAAAATTTCAAGATATAACCCTCCATGGGTAGAGTGATGCATACTATCTTTTGGGATAGGAAAGCAGTAATCCTTCTGGATTTCCTTGAATCTGGAGAAACCAGCAACTCTGAGTGCTACATCATGATGCTGACAGCTCAAACTTCCAGAGTCAGCCCAGAGAAGATGACAACCTTTCTCCTGCAACATGGTAACGCCAGGCTCCATACCAGTTTGAAGGCCACAGATCACACTGCCAATCTTGGCTGGGTTGCCTGACCACACCCTCTGGATTTGGTGCCTTCTGGCTTCCATCTGTTTGGGTTGATGAAAGATGGACTGTATGAGCAACATTTCCCAGCAACAATGTCATCACAGCAACTGTGAAACAGTAGGTCACCTCTGCTGTAGATGTTTTTGTTCATCACGGGCACAAATCCATAGTTAATGGTGGTGACTATGTTGAAAAAATACTGCTTTGTAGTTGTGAATTTGCTCTATCAAAATGTTATTGAGCCCTCTGTAGCTATCAGGGCAACCTACGTAGTTACCTGGGCTATGATCTCAAATAAGTATATTTCACCCTCCCCATTTAAAGTATTGCTGAAGACATTGTGGCCAGAGAGAACACTTGCTCAAACAAACTTTGTGCTAAATGCACACTCTGAGCAGCACAAGTATTTTGTTCCAAAGCAAATAATTAGGGGATACCTTATTAATTTGTTGCTGTATTTCCCCTTAGATTTGCTTACCAGTGAACCAGAGGACAGCAGTTTGTACCCAAGAGTTTCCAGGGGGTGGGAGGGGATGTGGGTTAAAAAAAAAAATGCATCACCCTGGCTAGTACTTTGCAAAGTACTCTTTATTTGCCATCTGTTGATCAACAGATAACACAATACTTAGAGATAGAAGCAGACCAAAAGAACTGCGTATGCATTAGTGTAACTCCACTCCCTGAAACCCCAGAACTTTTTTTTTTTTAAATTTAAAAAGAGCTGAACTCTGACAATACTTCAGCCTTTTATTGACTAAAACTCCTCTTCCCTCCTGTGTTTGTGTTTTTAAAAGGTCAGAATCAGGTTTTACTCAACCTCGCAGAAACCCAGGCATATGTTGTGTAGTGCTTCCTGTTGCACAAAAAAAAAAAAAAAAAAAGTGTTGCAATATTGTCAGAGTGAAGAGTTGCACAAATCAAGCAGTTATCAGGACGTTATCTCTGGACTCCTCTCATGAAGAAAAAGTATTCTCTATAAATTAAGACAGTTAGAAAGCTTACAGAAGTTATAACCCCTCAGCTTCTTCCCAAAACCTAAAGGCAAGGAAGAGAATAATATTAAGCTAAGCTTCACAATCTGGTTGTCATATACTCTGTTCAGAGACAAGAATCTTTTAGCCTTTATTCTGAGAAACAGGTTTGTAAACTTCCTCCACAGCAAAACAAGAAAAAAAAAAGAACCAAAATATTTCTGATATTCAAGATAATGGGTTGGAGGAATGCACAAAAATGCATGAAACAGTGAATCTTAGGCCCACCCATTCTACCAAAACGGACAAGGAGCCCCTCAAAACCAGGACTGGAGCATAAGGTGTATTCAAACAACAGAACTAGGCAAGTCCACATTTGCTTAATGAAGTCTTTAAATTCTTCAGTCTTATTATCTGCTCAAAAGGAATACTGCAGTTGCTCCAAGAAACTCTATTAGCTGATGGGTCACAGGACTCTGCACACTTGTGCTTGGCCCTGTAAGGCACTGGCTATGCCAGTGTGCTCTCAGATATTGCCAGTGGCACGCTTTCCTCCATGTGAATTTCTTTTCCCTGTTAGCAGAAAGGCACAGGACAGCCTGGATCACCCAAGGAGATGTCCTGGAGCCAGCTTCAGAGAGCACTATGTGGGCTCACAGAACACCTCAGATACAGATGTGGCTTGAGTGGAGCTGTACTCAGTATTCAGTGGTTTCATTATTTTCCCCTTCCTTTATGAGGAAGTTTTGACTCTTATACATGATACATTTGAGGTAGAAAAGTTAATAAAGCACAAGAGCAGTGCCTGAGTAATTTTCCTAGTTGATAGCCAGACCAAGAAATCATGCTGTGGTTTTTAAAAATAGCCTGCTTCTTCAGCAGTCTTTTCCTCCCACAAGTGGTTCTGCAGCTCAAGCTGGGCCACTCACCATTCCTGTGTAAACCTGTTGTCTGCATAGGCTTTATCTGAGTGCAAACTCCATCCAAGATAAGGGCCCAGTAAAAAAGAGAAGAAAGGCTGTCAGGAAAACTGAAGTGAAACATAGTCTTCATGTGCCCAAGCCTGTGCTGCAGTCCTACCTAAGTTCCCTCCTGATGTGCACCCCAACAATGTGCAAGCTACTGATAACCTTGCATTCATAGGTTTTGAACCCAAGGCACACAAGGTAAGGATCAAAACTTCGGGAGGTGATTTTCCATCCCTTCAAGTGCTGCAACAAGAGCAGTATGTTGGTTGGCATAGGCTCACATCTCAAGCCTGACCAAGTCTCACTGAATGGCATCCCTCTCCTCTAGCACGACAACTACACCACTCAGCTTGGTGTCATCTGCAGACTTGCTGAGGACACACACAATCCCACTGTCCATATTGCCTATAAAGACATTAAATAGGCTGGTCCCAGTATCAATCTGTGATGAACACCACTCATCAGTCTCCATTTGGAGACTGAGCCACTGGCCACAGCTGAGTGTGACCATCCAGCCAATTCCTTATCCAGTGAATGGTCCATCCAATAAATCCATTTTACTCCAATTTGGCAACCAGGAAGTCAAGAGGGACAGTGTCAAATGGTTTGCACAAGTTCAGGTAGATAACATCAGCTGCTCTTCCTCTATTCACTGATGCTATTTTTCTATCACAAAAGGCCACTAAGTTTGTCAGGCATGACTTGCCTTTGGTGAAGCCACATTGATTATCACCAATCATCTTTACTTTCCACGTGCCTTAGAAAGGCCTTCAGAAGGACCTACTCCATGATCTTGCCAGGCACAGAGATTATGCTTCCCCTCTCCCAGTCAGTAGGAACTTCACAGACTGCCATGATCTTTCAAAATATGATGGACAGCAGCTTGGCAACTTCATCCACCAAATCCCCATGGATGGATCTCAGTGTCCCATGGACTTGTGCACCTTCAGGTTCTTTAAATAGTCTTGAACGTGATCCTCACTAACAACAGGCAAATCTTCCTTCTTCCGGTTCTTACCTTTGCTTCCTGCAACTTTGGCTTGTTTGAAACTTGTTTGGAGAGTACTTCTCACTGTAATCCGCCCCACTGCCATAAAGCCTAGCAAGTCTTAGTTAACTCCCTGAAGTGAGAAACTCAGAATGAACAAACATTGTTCAGCCAGTTTCAGCTACTTGAGTTAAAGCTCAACTGCCCTTTGCTATCAAGACTAGCAGGGGACAAGGGGAAGTGCAAAACAATTGCTGCAGCACTTCATAAATACATGGAACTGAAGTCTACATAGATTAATTATCAGTTTTCAGAGTTTCAGCAGAAATATCTAGAAGCAAGTTCTTTTTACTATCTTTTCCCATTTCAAATTCCAGAAGTTTATTTTTCTAATGAAACCAAGGTCTTAAATCAGTTTTATAAGGGCAAGCTACTTAAGACTGATGAAGTTTCACAAAGTGCTCTTTGTGTAGTTTAGCTGTCATTACCTGACCTTTGTAGATCTGTCTCCAAACAGACCTGTATGCTGTTAATGCAGCTGCAGGAAGACTAACAAGTTACGAGAAGAAAAATTCCCTGGAGAACTCATGTACTCCACTTCTTTAGGAATTTCTGGAGGCACACTGGGCAAGTCTCTACCCTGTCCTGTTGCACAGGGGTTTCATAAAAAGGCATGACGTGTTGTAGCTTCTGCATAGACAACAAACCCTTCTGGTTTTCCAGTAGTTTGGAAAACTCAAAAACCTGTGGCAAGTTGTAACCTCCAACTCAGCTTCTGGATGAACACATCTACACCCACATTCATTAATCATCTGAAAACCTCATTCCAAAAGGTTTTATGCACTGGGGACAGCATTTCAATTACAGAATTTAAGAAATGAACAAAAGTTAAGCTACATTTCAAAGCATAAGTGCATTGTTACACACTACTTACGTTGTCTAGATCCCTTGTAATACATCATCATTCAACACCACTAGGAAATCAGGTTTCACTAGAATCACTAGAATATAACATACTTGTAGGGATTTTTGCTTATTTCTTTCACTGTGATAGCATCTAAAGAACTTAGGACCAGGGCCCTTTGATTAAGGGGCAGAGAAAAGAAAGGTAGGTAAGGTAGGAATTCAGTCTTAAGAAACCAGCAGTCTTAAATATACTCTAAGTTTCAGCAACAAGAGCCCGTACCAAGCCCGCACTGACCTGGTCAAACAGCTGTTTGCCTGTAGTGTTTGGCTGGATGGCAAACTCCAGCTCTGCATCCACAGTAACGACTCGAACATTGATCTATGGAGAAAAACAGAAAGCACTGTTTAAGGTACAATGAAAGCTATTTCCCACTGTGAACACAATACTTCATGCAACACAGTCTCCATTTTTTGGATATGCTAATGTAACCCTTATATTCTACACATTTAAGCCCCAGTTATATTGTTGTTAATCACACCAAACTTAATTGGAGCACTGACTTTGATGTCTTATCTAGATTGTTCTGCAGGTTTTCCTATTCAACACAGAATTGGACTCTGCTACAGGTTAAATGAGGAAGCATTCTAGAGTTGCCAATCTCCAGGCTTAAAATCCCCTAGAATAAGGGTTTCTGCAAAGCATGCAACATAGCTGCTTACAGGCCATTTCTTTGATTACAAAAGGTTCTAATGACTAAATTGAATTTAAGACTTATAATTTAACTTCCATTTATATTAGCTCCCAAATTAATCTGAGATTTTAAAGGCAAAAGGCTTCAGATTATTCTTATGAAGCAATAACCTGATAAACATTCATTCTTCAAATCATAAAAATCTACTCAGCACAACAACAGCAAATACTGACTGATAATATAGGGCAGGAGTTCGTTAACAGTTAACATTAGCTAAGAAACACTTTAACCAGATTTGTTGCAGTGACAGGAATGCAAGACAGAGGTTAGCATTGTATGCAGAAGGCAAGTGTTTAACTAATGACTAGAAAAGTCTATTAGCATTTAATCAGGATACAGAGCAACAACAAAGCTTGCAGGGAACAGCATAAGGAGCAGTAAGATAAAGGGAAATCAAGGAAGGATTACCTCCAACTCTTCCACTACAGCAGGCTATTACCACTTGCTGTATTATACCACATTTCAGAAAGAAGGAAGCAGGACAATAACAAATCAAACTGATAAAAATCCAAACTCAGACAATCAAGTTAAGATTTGTAGCACAGATTTTAAAAAGAAGAGAATAATACAACAATTTGGGTTGGAAGGGACCTTTAAGATGTTCTAGTTCCAACCCCCTGCTGTAGGCAGGGACACCTCCCTCTAGACCAGGCTGCTCACAGCCCCATCCAGCCTGGCCTTGAATGCTCCCAGGGAGGGGGCATCCACAGCCTCTCTGGGCAACCTGTTCCAGTGTCTCACCACCCCCACTGAAAACATGTCTTCCTTGTACCTAGTCTAAATCTACCCTCTTCCAGTATAAAACCATTTCCCCTTGTCTTGTCATTACATGCCCTCCCCCCCAGCCTTCCTGTAGGCCCCAGACAAAATGCAAATTACACAGCATTTTAAAAACATCATGTTGCAGACCCAGAGATCCTGCTACAGCTGCAGCACTGGCACCGAGCGCAGAGATGTGTGTGAAAGAACAACAGGAAGCAGTGGAATAGGAATTGAATCACTCACTACAAAAGCTGGACTGCAGCAGCACCTAGCCATTAGTTATGATTTAAATACATTTAAACTCTAGAATAAGCGTCAAGTAAAAGAATGTGTTACAATTAACTGTAGCACTTGGAATATGCTCACAGCTTTCTTCCTGCAGCTTAACAAACAAAGTTTCTCAAACAGTATCACAAGGTGAGATAAATTCTGGAGAACAGGAAGACTGCAATTCAAAGCTGCAACCTTAAAAAGCTCCTGCTGCTTAATCCCTCTCAGCAATAAATCCCTAATCATATTCAAATCCCTTTTTACCCCCCCTCAAGAAAACATATGCTGATAATCTGCTGTTTTGCATTGTGCAAATTATTTGCACTTCTGGCTGAAACGCCGCAGCGGGTGCAAATTAAGTATCACTTTACAAGTTAAGTAAATGTAAAGGATGTGCTTCGCAATCCAGAAAAGGCACAGGACATCAGCTGAGCACCAAATTCCTGTCAGTATCAGGACACCCATCTTTATCTCCTTAGTGGTTATCTGCTAATTAAAAACAAGCAAAACCCACGAAACGCTTCAGTGTTAAGACCAAAAACTGAAGTCCCCTGCTTTGCGCTTCAGCTGCTGGCCATAAGCACAGCGGAACGTGACTGCTTGCTTATCTAAGAGCTCCCGAAGACATTTGAGGTGGTGGTAAAAGTTTTTCTGTGTTCTCAGAAGGGCTCAACGATCAGCAGGATAGAGAGGAATTCCCTGGTGTGTTATCTGACAAGCCCCACACCACATGACAGGCAGACTAAGAGAGAGAGGACTGCCAGCAGCCGTCATTTCTCTGAACAGACGACTGCTTGGCAAAGTCCTTTAAGTGTCCTTTCTGCTGTATCACATCCTCACGCCTCTCATTTCCAAACCTCGATTCCAAGAATATAAAAGGTTTTAGTAGTATTGCATTGCATGTTCTATAAGCACTCCATGCAAGCTTTTAGCCACAGAAGCAGGTAACGAAGCAGGCGGTCAGAGCTTAATCCACCTGAAGCCCTGGTTCAGGCAGTCTGGAAAAGCTTCATTGTCTGCCAGGCCGAGAGGGCATCCACGTGGCATATGGCTCAGATCATATGAAACTCCCTGTGGCACCACGACTTCCACATGAAATATGCTTTTAAATGCACAGTATGTACTTAAATTCCTAGACAGAAAGATTCAGCTCCCTAATCCATAGGCTCATGCTGTAAAAATTGGAGTAAAAATTAAAATGCTTAAAACAAAAGAAAAATATGGCCTTAGAAACCTTGCTAGCAAATATCAAAGCACAGCAGGACACAAGGCTGTCATCTTTCTGTCTCAGGAAGCACAAGATTGCTAACAAATTTGATCCACAGAGGAAAAAATACACAGTTGCCAACACAATGCCATTTGCATTAAAAGGAAAAAAAGCTCTGTGAATCATAAAGACAACAGAAACCAAAAAACTCATTGTACCAAACACTAATTCCACAAATTCACATCACTCAGTGTAGAACAATGACATTATCTACACCTCCAACAGGGACGGAAAAGTAGAAATAAATAAAAGATTGAACTGGAGAGAACCTCAGAGCAGACTTTAAATAATCTTAACACTATGGAAAGTTCCTACGCTACAAGTTACAAAAGATCCCATCCTAACTGCTGTATCAGTAGCGCCCTTGGGTTCTGCACTTATTTTCCTCGAGACAGTCACTCTTACAATGCTAACTCAGGAATTCAGTCCATGGCAGACTGCAGTCTTTCAGTGACTGTGCACCTGAAAAACAGATTCAGAAAACACTTTCTCTTAACGAGGCAACATGTTGCCAACCACAACACATAGACAGTGGCAGCATCTTCTCTGTGCAAGAGCTAAGACCTAGATAAAAGCCCGAGGTGATGCTGCCTCTCCAAACCTTCTCTCTGTCATATGAGCAGCCCCCAGGTGTGTTGGGCACTGTATGCACACAACTTTTTGTCAGATTCTGAACCAACAAGCCCACGAGTCAATCTCTGGTTGCAGCCAACATGCTGTCTTTGGAGTCAACCACTGAAGGTTAAAAGGAGGGTGAAATGGGGAAGAAAAACAAAAACCCACACAGTCCATACTCAGCAAGCTGCTGTGGGTATTTCATGTACCTATGCACGAAGGAAATCCAATCACCCTTACATTCAGTGGGATCATTTTATTACACAACCAACCATGAAGTTTTGCAAGTCATTTAAAATGCCATACTATTTATTTCCATAATATAAAGGGCAGTAAATACCAACCTTTACACACATGCATAAGAGAAACCAGCACTTTACATGGTCCATATTATCATTATGCAGCTCTAAATGCCTCTGATAATGGCCAGGAATGTTTTCTTCCTCTTTTCAAAGAGGGATAAAGAGGAGAGTCTCCTAAATAGCAGGTTTGCAGGTGCAAATGCTAGCGAAGTGTCTTTCCAAGTGGCAGCAACCAGCACTACCATAATGGAAAGACAAACAGGAATGCCTTCTTTCTTCAGGCACAAAGTCTGAAAACTTCCTAAGTACTTACTAAAAAGTAGCTGGTACACATAAGCAGACCAACCACATACCAGAGGGGACAAGGGTTTGTTGAAGTGACACAACTGCACAGCATGTACAGTGAAAAATGCACACACAGCCCTGTTAAAGCTTCTTGCATATACCCAAACTGTCTGTGTAGCACACAGGTGTGCCTGTGCTGAAGGAAGCCGTGTCAGCAAAGAACTGAAAGAAACAGTATTAAGAATCACAAGTCAGCCCAGCTTGTATTCTTGCTCTGCAGGTCCATATGCTATTTCTGCTCCTACACCACACAAACTACTACTACTGTATTTGCAATAAATGACAAGCTTTTTCCCCCAAGTTGCAATGCGTCTGCATGGATGAAATAATGACATTTCAGCCTTAGCAACCAGACCTGTTTATAGATGTGTACAGCCGATAATAGAAAAAGCCATTTCACACAGCAGCTTTAGGAAGGGCACTGAAACTGCTCTCTATTCCTCTGCCTTCAATGTATTAGTGTTCATTGGAAACAGGCTCAACAACAAAGAGAGAACACTGTCAGCTCTGTTTAATGACACCTATTGTGCTGCTAACTGATGGCGTAACTGTAGGCCCTGATGCTGGAAACTATCTGGGGGAAAAATACTCATTTTTGTCCAGGGAAGAAACCCCTGAGGCTCCAAGCTCAGCTGTGCCCAGCACCTTCCTCTTGTCACATCTACTTTAGGGACACACATTCTGATCCTTTCAGGGTTGGCCAAGGAGTTGAACGGGGGATGTGTGGTGGAGCGCAGGGAGTAAAAAAATGCACTTAAAAATTCTCACTGTTTCTGGAAGGTGGAGCACACAGGTCTACAATCAGCAGCCAGTGGAAAACTATTTAGAAGGACATAGCTAGAATTCCCACTAACTTTGAGACATGGTTATGTGTGTTACATGTGGAAAAGTGAGGACAGAAAAGAGACAGACGAAGGTGATGAACAAATTACAGGTTTGCAAACAACGGGCTGTTTGCCCACAACCAGCAGGACTGGAGACAAGGATATGGTCTGTTATAATCCCCAGAAAAAAATAAATCATCACACTTCCTGGTGTGATACTATTACATAGTAGGAAAAAATTGCATTCTTGAGTGTATTGGTCACTGGAAGCGTTACAGAAGGTGACTACTCTTTTCTGCTTAGATGATGACTTGCCAGCTGGAATTTTGTCATCCAAATTCAAATGCTTCTTTTGAAAGGGAACAAGTTAGTCAGGGAAAGTTGGCATTAAATTGCAGATCAGTTTTTCTCCTGAATGATGAAAAATGGATTTGATTTGCTAGCACACCACTGATCTCTTTAAATTTGAAATTGTTTTTTTCTCACCTGAAGCACTTGTAAAGACAACAGCAACTTCTAAACCCAAAAGGAGGTGAAAACACACACACAAAACCCATACCAAGAAAAAGAAAAAACAAAACAAGAACAAAGCATCCAACCTCAGGCACTCTTATTTTGCAGATAGGGTAATAGGAAAAACAGTGAGTGGTAAGATATGGGATACTATACATCCACTTCCATGCAGCCTTCAGAAACACAGACTGAATGCACACTGAAACGCACACTGCCCAATTACAGATTTCTATTATTTGGAGGATCTCCAGAGCAGGATGCTCAGAAAGCTGAAATTAGAAGGCAAGCTACAAACCTGCAATTTTTCTTCAGGGGGAAGGAGATAGAACCTGATTCCTCTGAGAGAAGAGCCATACAGCACAACAGAACAAGGCCTTCAGTATGACCCACATGCTCATCCCTGTCTTTTGTGTGGGAACCCTTTCCATGCTATGTGCCCAAGATCCAGTATTTCAGAGAGGGCAGCAACAGCACAGCAAAACAATCCTGAGCATTTTCTTCCACACTGCTGAGCACAGTTTGCTAACAAGAGAGAAAACAGCCTCATCGGCTCACAGAACACGAACAGGAGACTGCTTCATGGGCATCCACCTGACCAAGCAGCAAGCTCATTGCACCGATTTAGCAGACCAGTTTCTCAGCATACCACGTTAAATTGAGAAGACCTGACTGCAAACAAAAGGACGTGCTCCCTTCAGGTCTCATTGTGTTAAACACTGCTTCCTCACAGCAAATAAATGGGAACATTAAGTCACGTTCCACAGGAATTCCTCTGAGTTTATGAAGCAGAGTTAGATACCACTGCATTTGCAACAGGTGAGATTAGAGTTGAATAGGCTGCTCTTTGTTCCTTAAAAACTTGCTCACCTTCCCATGACGGGAGGAAATACCACAGAAGGTAAACAGACTGGTGTGTACAGCCTAAAAAGCCAGCAGTTAGTTTCACATTGTCCAGCATAGTTGTCAGTCTTATCTATTAGTCAATTTCAATGCTTGTACAACCATAACTTTTTAATGTAGTAATCTTCAGCCTTTGTGGACCAATAACTGTGCCATCCTCAATTAAATGAAGTTTCTTATGTTTACTCAAGGCAATGGGAGTCCAGGTACTGGCAGCTTCCACGTAAGGTAAAAAGCAAACAAACAAAAGCCCCAAAACCACAAACTTCTAACAACATATGTGACAGCTATTCCTCAAGAGAGAGAAACTTGATGGGAAGCCAAGAATAATGTTGTCATAAAATCTCAAAGCCAAAGACTCTTCTGGATCTCCTGCACGAGGAAAGGCTGAGACATCTAGGACTCTTCTGTCTGGAGAAGGCTGAGAGTGTATCTCATGACTTTATAAATATCTCAAGTGTGGGAGTCAAGTTGATAGGAATGAACTCTTCACTGGTGAGCAGCAACAGAACAAGGGGCAACAGGCACAAACTGGAACACAGGCAGTTCTATTTAACACATGGAAGAACTCCCTTACTGTCAAAGTGATGGAGCACCAAAACAAGTTGTTGAGAGAGGTTGTGGAGTCTCCTTCTGCAGAGATATTCAAGATCCATCTGGATGCCTACCTGTGTGACTTCTTGTAGGGTACCTGCTTTAGCAGTAGAGTTAGACTCGAATTTGAGAGGTCCTTTCCAACCCCTAAAATGTCATGATTCTGTGAGGAAGGCTGGGAAGCAGTGCGTGTGGGTAGGAAGGACTACTCAGATCCAGAAATTCCAGTTTTAACAAAGCAGGCTGAAATTTCAAAACAAACTCCCTTTTCCCCCTAAGCATACACAAATAGATCAGAAGAAAGCCAATCTATTAAAGTCTGGTTTTGCACTAAGGTCACTTGGCTCTTCCTTGTGAGACAGCACAAAACCTTACATGCAGTTAAACATTAAGATAATCCCAGAATGCAAATTCAAACTTATTTAGCCTACATATGTAAAAGATGCATACTAAATCTTACGGCTATTACAGTTACTTTAACCAGAGCCTGATATCTTCTACCAGTATATAATAAAACTGCATAGAAGGCATTTATGTGAAAAGCTGAGCAGCAGTCATTGCTGCATTTCACTTCTTTATCTAAGGTCAAGCAGTAACACCCTGAATGCCACATCACTAGCATTTCATGCAGGCATGGGAAGCATGCATAACCCTGTATCTTTAACTGTCCTCGCTCTTAAGCGAGTAGATCTCAGCTGCAGACATCCAGCAGTCTTCTCTGACCTTTGGTCAGCTCTGTTCAGGTAACATAAGCTCTTCAGTGAAAGAGCAAAGCCAAGAGAATGCTCTTCCCAGAGAAATAAGATAATAATTAGAAGAAAACAAAAAGCTACTTTCTTCACCAGCCCAAAGGTTTCCTTGAACTCTTTGCTAACAAACAAGCTTCCCCCACTGTCTCCAGTCTAGAGGGCATCCCTAGGTTCTTAAAACTACATTGCTTTATGTTTTGTAAGTCTGACCCCTTCAGCAATCCTTCTGTTATAGAGCTCAGAGGTCCCTCACATACAACATTTGATCTTACTTTCTCTGCTGCTCCAGATGGTTTACTCTCAAGGCAGACCAAGTTAGGAAATAGTAGGAGGGTTTAAGCTGTTCCTTTGGAAAGAAAAAATGACCTTTAAAGACTCTCTAATGCTGTACAGTGGGAATATCTGTGTTCAAGCACAGAACATACAACCAGTGACAGTAGACTTAGCAGGGGTCTGCTGCTTAGATGAGCCAGCTGCCCTCAATGAACGTTAGGACAGATTTAAGAACACAGACTGTAGCAACAATTGGTCCTTTGTTCCTGAAGGATAAACACAAAGGGAAGCTGGAGGCCACTGGATCCAACTCCTTCATATGTAGTTGGTTTTGTCATTACAGCCATTACATCCAATTAAACATAATGAAGGTGCAAGACTAAGGCCTTACACATGACTTTTATAGAAGACCTCACAACCACTCCTCAAATAAACTTCATCTCACAAAGTCAGTGAGTTCAGAACGAACCATCCAGCTGCTCTTCTGTCACAAATATCAATGCGGGGCCAAGTGCAGATAATATTGAGGGTGAAGCTCTCAAGTTTTACTCCAGTTTTACAGTCTTTAAAAGCAATTTGACTACCATAAGTATTAGATATGTTAAATACATAAATTAACGTGATCCTCCTGCAGTCCTCACAGAAGAGGAATATCTGAGTATCCCATGCTACAGATCCAGAACACAGACAGCATTACCTATACGTGCCATTTCATTTGGAAACAAGAGGGCAACAACTTGCATAGCAGCAGAGCTTCATAGTACAAACATGCAACAAAGAGAAGCAGGGTCTGAAGGCATGAATCATCAAACAAAAAGCTGCAATAGCCTCAGAGCTTTCTATTAATCTAAGCACCAGTATTGGTCCCTTTTATTCCAGTGCTTATGCAAAGGCATAGGTTCTAGGAAATAGTCTGCACACATACACAAAACATAATTCTGGAGAATCAAAAATTCAGTGTCCACCTTGAGACTACAAAACAACACAACCTGACAGCTCACAGCAATTTTTCAACAGACCCATGATGAGCAGTACTAGCACAAGATGCAATGATTGTACTTCAGAGGTGGAAGAAAGGCACATCAGATTGGAGCAGAATGGGCTATGTAAACACAAGGAAAGGCCATGATTTACTCTCAGGATTATGCTGAGAGTTTGTAATCAAGAACCAATGGTTGAAGAGACATTTTCAACAACTGCACTCTTTCCAGATGAAGACATCGCTGAAGACAAGGCAGTATTTTGCATCAGACATGAACTAGATGAAGTCTGCATGGAAATTATTCTGTGCAAGAATGAACTGAACTGGTAAGAATTTCAGTTTGAAAGAAAGTTAACCACAGCTAGGACATAAGAGCATATAAAGTCATGGGTGATGTGAACAGAGTAGACAAGGAGCAAGCATTCATTGCCCTTAACAACAGAATAAACAGAGCATCAAAATTGGTCAGTTCTAAGCAAGAGAAAGTAATTCTTCAAACAGTTCTGTAGCAAGGAGTTTTGTAGATAACTTTTCAACACCGTGAAGGTTATCTAGGACAGCCTCATTACGGCACACTGTGGATGCACAAGTTCACGTTTTCAAGGAGAGGCTGGACGAGTTCACAGAAATCCACTTAGTAACTCATTATATAGGAACTCCCAGCCTCCAGTACCTCAGCAGCTCACAGGAAGGCAATGGTGCATATCCTACAAATGCTCTTCCTTAGGCATCAGCTTTTGGCCAACAGCAGAAGCATAGTATTTGGCTAAAGGGCCTTTCCCCTTGACCTGGCAAGGCCAGCCACATTCTTGAAGAGATCAGTGTGGAGGAAAGAACATAAACTGCATTTACTTAAGGAGAAATAGCAGCATAACATGTCACACAAGTCTAGTTAATGATGTATGTTCATTCTGCATTCCAGTTATGAATCCATTTGTCAAAGAGGGACTTATAGATTTGATGCCCCACCCTTCTGTTTTACCAGTTCTGTAATCAGGTCCTTTAAATTTTATCTCATGGACTTCAATGGAACACATCACGTGGCATTTGCAAAATTTATGAGCAGGATTATATGATGTGATCACCTGCGATAGCATGACAGCCTGATCTACATCCATTACACTGCAGTGCCTATAGTTTCCAACAAGGTACTTCAAACAGTATGCAACAGGTACTATTTGCTTCCAGATAAAGGTAGGTCATTGCAAGTCTGGAATGTCAGCTAATCGCAGACAGATTCTCATGACATTATGGGTCGTATAGGAAAAACTATTGGAAAGATTAGCAAAATATTCCTTTTCTGACCACTAAAACAGCTTGAGGACTTCTGAGATAAAACTTCACAGATCCTTCAATACTGAAGCAACAAGTAGAGCAATTCACAAAGCGGGCAAAAAAAACCTAACCCTGGAAACTCTGCCCACAAACCTGCATCAGTTTCTAAAGGGAAAAGCTGTTTTCTCCCACTCTGAGTTCACTGTCCATCAGCCATGGAAACCCTGCCAATTTACACATTTCAATCATCAGGATCATTGTATCATCACCTATCTCTACAAAGATAAAAAATCGTTAAGCCAGCTAAGCTTTCACAATTAAAGTGTATTCTGTGTGAACTTTGGCTCCCACAAAGAGCTCTGAAACCAAGATCCTAAGCAAAGTTTTTTACATCCTCTACCAGAGAAATCAGGCAAAATCCAGGCACTCCAGTACAAGCGTGAGATTCTTTAATCCCCATTTCTTCACTTAGTAGGCAGCCTGTAGATCTGCTCTACGCTCCTGCAGAATGCTGGTCTCTTGCCAGGACTGAGAAGCACTGCTCGGCTGAAGATTAACCTGCTGGATGTGCACATACTCACATCCCTAGAGAAGCCTCTCACACACATCCCACATCAAGGTTGAATGGCAGCAGTGAATTTGGACATACCCATGTGTGGAAAAAAAAAAAAAATCAAGAAAGTGATGGTGGTAGTGGTATCTCTTGCTTTATGCAATAGCTAGAGCACTTGCTCATGGAAGTCAAAGGGAGAAATCAATTGCCACATGAGATAATCCTCCCACGTGGCAATTCCACACAAATCTCAAAACTAGTAAAAGTTACAGAAGTTGTATAAGGAGTCCCAAACCACTTCCACAGAGTCTACACAACAGGTAGCAATGGCTGTTGTGTTTGGCTATCAAGAAACAGTTTCTGCTCCATATTCAGAAGTTGAGAGTCCTGGATTTTAACTCAGACTCGGGATTTTTATTTTAATTGACAGCTGACAGTGTCAGGTGCTCATCAATCCCAGCTGAGCACATGCTACCCACACTCTCTCTAAGTTAAGAGGTAAGGTAACTCATCAAGACGCTATAAAGCAGGGGCTAGAAACAAAATTAGGATCTGAACAAACAAGCAGAGTAAAGGCAATGTAGTTAGCTGTAACACCAAGCTAAGCCTTCTTTATAGATACAAATGGCAATGATTTTTTCCTCTTCCTAGAAGGAAAAAGTGCTGTGTGCTGCTCAGTAAAAACCTGAGACTTCGGTTGCTTCCGTGGAGAAGTATTCCTCAGCTCACAGACAAAGTATTACCTAATGCTGAAACCAGGTTTCAAAAACAACCACACGGCACAGCCAAGATATATTGGCTTAACAATACATGCTATTACTTAACAGCATGTATTGTGGTTCAATGATCTTAGGCAGCACTGCCTTCCTTCAAGGTCAATTGAGTGATTATGGGATTTACACTGCACATAAAGCTCTTTGGACACAGTGTACCAAAGAAGAACAACACTGATGCAGGAACCTTCAGTGGTCATCAAGAAGAATTACTCTCAAAAAGCCCTGACATACCGCTGATTTTTTCATTTCTTTATTTTTGTGACCAGAGGAAGACCACACAGGCGGAAGTCAAACAGGAAGGCTTATCTCCACCCTTTAAGAAGGCAAGAAATTCTTTAAGTAGTGACTAACACCAACAGTTAACACTTGATTTCTCTAATGCAGCTAACAAGAACAGACTGACCTCAGGAACGCTTATTCAGCTCATACAGTAATTTGGACTCTGGCACAATTGTGAGCTCATTCTCTTCTAACTTTAACCATTTGTGGACTACTCCCTTTATTTACTATTAATAGAACCCTTCAACTTCCTTTTGAAGCCTTCAGTGAGACTTTTCACACTTGGTTGATATTAACTTCCTTCCATTTTGCAGTAGAGTATGCACTCTTGGTAGCAAGTGCACTAAATATATTATCTGATGTATTGCAATTCGTGCTCACAAGGAAAAAAAAATAATCTCATTCCTCCATAAATCCATAGCTATCCATAAGCTAAGAGTATGTTAATTATTTATGATTGCTAAAGGTGGTTTTTTTTTTAATTTCAGTCCAGTCATCAAAAACTGCTGTGAAGAAACTGAAGATAAAACTACCACATGCACTTATAAGATACAGTTAAGAAGAAACTGGGAAGATCTGGAAAATATTAATGATTATTAGTATTTAGAGTAAATCCCAGTTGCTATACTTCTAGCTCTTCTGACTGACTTATGACAAGCATTGAATTGTAATGCCATTAGGTGCTCACAGACAGCTAAAGGTTTGGCTTGAAGACTTGCATGCTGCCCTCATGTTCATTTTTAGAATGCGTGTATATTCAATAGCAAACAGGTACGGAGGACTCGTCTAACCACTTGGTGCCAGGCACACACTAGCACATTAATAACAACACAGGACTGGGAAAAGCCTTTTGAGTCATCATTTCCAGCTGCACACTCCTACGAGCAGCACCACTATATTGTGTCCTTGTCAGACTTTATCTTAAGGGCATTAGGTCTTAGAACACTCCAGGGGGAGGAGACAGCAACCAGAAACTGAACCGCCCTGATATGTATAGTTAAGGGGACTTGTAAATAACTATAAGACTTGCTTAAAGCAATTCCTCCCTCTCTTTGGCATTTTAATCCTTTGTATTCTAAACTAAACTAGCTCCTTTTCTGTGAGGAGACTTTCCTCCTCCAGTCATCCCCAAATCCCTCTTCCAGGTTCTGCTTATGATTTACATTTTCTGGACAAGGGTAAGAATGACAACCTATCTTCAGGAAAGCTTCTCACTAACACCTTCTATTAAGGCTTTCCAGCCAGGAAACACCACAAGTTGCAGATCAATGAACAAGACAGTACCTCCTATCAACAACTAATTCATAGCCTTCTGTCCCATACAGTGAGAGACCTCCTTCCACCACCCCTCCAATTATTGAAATGGGAAGGGTTTTTTTTTAATTTTTTTTCTTTTTTTTTTTGATGGGGGGGAGTGGTTAACCTCTATGCTTTTATACACCTTTATATGGTGGCTCTCCGCGTCAGCAATATCCCACCACGGAAATGGTAGATACTGCTGGTATGCTCAGCTTTCTGAACATAGGCTATTAGTCTACAGAAAGTGGTGCTTTGATATATTCCTGTGTTCTCCTTTAGCACCAGAAGTTGTTAGACTGCACTTATTGGTGTCCTCTCTTTTGGAGTGTTATAAAAACATAGAGAAGTATTAAAGGTTCACATGACGCTACACCAAATGTTCTACTGCAAAGCCAACTTCCTTTTTTGTGAGGCTTCCTCCCCCCCCTTCAAAATTCTCTCAAAGAATAATCCACCTTCAAAAAAGCACTATGGAATGCTGATAGGTCAGATCAAATTAACAGGTCTATAGAGCAGAGATCACATTTCCTTCTCCTTCTGTAAGTAACATTCAGCAGTCTGCAGCCCCGTGGCTCTATCTGATATGTTTCCTCTGCCGAAGGATGCAATTCAGCTAAAACACCATCCATGCAATGAGTCAACCAGAAATAAGCTAGTACCATACGGATCAAGGAAAAACAAAGGGAGCACACAGACACCCCAGCAGTGAAAAGATGCGAGGCCTATCAAGTCGGTTTATTGTGTACTTCGCTTGTTCTCAGAAAACAAAGCAAGATTTGGACAAGATAACATCTCTTGTGTTTCTCTATGTAATAGCTTACCATTTGTGAAACTTATTGAACTATCATACAGGCTAGATGAAGTTAAGCTTCTGAACTGCTGGTGCACTTCGGGCTAAAAACACTTACAAGCTGGGAACCAGAAGTTACATATTTACAGCTTACCTCAGATCTTGTTACTTTATAACTGTTATACAGGGCTGAAAATCTGTGTTGAATTATAATTTATAAATTGCACTTGCCTTTATTAGCAAAGAATATTTCAGAATTATTTCCTGAAATGTTGCCAAGGTTTATTTTGAGCACTCCAGACACGCGTCTGATACAACAAACAGCAATAAAGCACTGCTACAGAATCTGGCGTCCACTTGTCTTCCTAGTGCTTCACTAAGGTACATTATTAAAACACAAAATCACTCGTGTTTTACTGTCACTGGACTTACTACAAAAGACTAAATCCCAGTCAGTAAGCTTTCTGTGTGCATATTTTCTGTTAAAACAAAAGCTCTGTATAAAGGTTAACCTTTGTTGTTTTGGGGATAGATGGAAAGCAACCGCCAATAACTGAGTGGGTTTCTTCTGCTTAGAAATAAAAATTGTAAGATGACAAATGATGACCAGCTTGTAAAACCACATACCTATCAGCATGAGGACTGCCAAACACTGTATTTACTTATGCCAAGTTGATAAGACATGTGAACAAGCATAGGTAGAACGTATTTAATACTCATGTATTTGACCTATCATCCCCTAAGAGTTCATTCTATCAGCTCCCACACACACCAAAGGCACTTATCATGCTCCTTCTGAGCACGGTTCTGTTCTGGAACAACAGCTTCACACCCATTCCCGCCTTACCCTGCAAACTGATAGGAATCCTATTCAGCTGCATTAAGAACAAATGAGCAGGATTTGAAGGATCCAAATACACTGCCTCAGTCTGAAGCAGTCAAAGTGTTTCGTTAAAAAAAAAAAAAGCTTTCACAAAATTCTCCTTGTCTGCATCCACTAAGGTGGCAGTCAGCCCCATTGAATGGAGAACTGAGTGCAGATTGCAAAAAGAAGTGCTTATACCACACCAACTCTCGATAAAGAGTCTTCTCCATAAACCCTGGACAGCAGGTCACGTCTCAGAAAACATTACAGCATGGCTGTCCTTCCCCAAAGAGATTAAGAGATTTTTCCCACACCTACTCATGGCTTCCAGTATCAGCTCCTGTTGCTTAAATATAACCAGTGAGAATGAAGATCTAGCTCTTCTTCAAAGAATTCAGTGCTTTTTGTTTGGTTGGTTTGTAAGTTTACAGAAACTGCAATGTAAATTAATCTAAGCACTCCTTGACTAAGTTAAATTTAATGCTACAGTGGCAGAACATCCACTGCTTATTACCCTAAGGATAAGCTTGCTTAGTCCCCTTCCAAAGGGTGCAGCTAATAATCTTGAAAGTTCTTCACTGTGCCGCGTTTTAAACACTGCCTCTGTTGGAAACAGTCAGCAACAATCCGCTCTGGTTATGCTCTTCAGAGCTCCAGAGCTGTCTCCTCCACTGAGCGCAGGCAGCTCTGCAGCAGCCAGCTCCTCAAGGGAATTACCGTTTCTAACTGCCAGGGTGGCAGCGGATTTCAAAGCAAAACAATCCAAAAACAACAGCAAAAAGTAAAACAGCCAATCAAACCACGAGCGAACCGACGCAAGAGGGGGCTCGGAGGGGAAGAAAAAAAAAAAAAAAAAAAAAAGGGGTGAGGGGAGGCAAGTGTGTTCAGCGGAAAAAAAAAAAAAAAAAAAAAA
>VXAB01011660.1:422870-487619 GCA_013399175.1 Odontophorus gujanensis
AAAAAAAAAAAAAAAGGAAAAAGCAGTAACGCTTTTTTGAAGACTGTTGAGTCTACCCGGCAGCAGTCCCAGCGGTAGCGCTGTGGGGAACCGTACCACGACTCCCTGGGACGCAGTTTTTTTAATCACGGAGACAGTAAACGAGGAGCCGTCATTAAGCGTTCACAAATACCAAGTGAGAGCCGGCTCAGCTCAGCCGGCGCAGCTCGGCCGGCTCACACGACAGGCGGCACCGTAAGCCCTTCCTCTGTGCGCCCGATTCCCTCCCGGGCACGGCGGCTCCGGGGCGCGGCCGTCCCCTCCAACCGCCGCCGCCGGGCGAGCAGCCCCGAGCTTCGGCGCGGCTCCCGAGGACGGATCTCGGTTTGAGCCGATCCTCCGAGCCGCTCCGGCTGCTCCTCCCGCTCTAAGCAGCCTCTCGGGTGGTTCCGCGGGACCTCGCGGCTCCGTCCGCGCCGCGCGGCGCTTCCCCGGGCAGAGCTTCGCCCGGGGGGAAGGCGGGACCCCGGCGGGCACCGGGAAGCCCCGCGCCTCGCTTACCGGCTTCGGCATTTTCAGCGCTGTCTGTGCTTCCCCGGCTCCAGAGAGCAACGCTCATGCAGCAGCTGCCCCGCCTCAGCCGAGCGCCCTGTGAGGAGGAGGAGGAGGAGGAATGAGAGCCGCTCCCGGCCACGGCGACGACACAACCCGCGAGTGCGGTGCCGTCCGCCCGGTGGCGGTTAAGTACGCAGGTGGGGCCGCGGCGGTGACTCACCCGGCACCGGCCATTCCCCACCGCTCCCCCCCGCGCTCTGCGAGCACGGGGCGGCCTCGCCCAGCGGCCCGGCACGCCGCCGGCAGCGCCTCGACACCCCGCGGTCAGGATCGGGGATCAATCAAAAGGCACGATGGATTTTTTTTTTGTATTTTGAAGCGCATTTTCAGCATAAAAATAAAACGTTTGAAAATCCACCTAGGTTTAGAAACTACAAAGCGGCAAGGCTACTTCAGCTGGCCGTGTTCTTGCATCGAGACCGCGAAAGACTGTGCAGCCAACGTACCGATTCATAGACACACAGAGATGGCGCACTGTCTGTGCCAGTGCCCCCTGCTCCTCACGCGTCACCCACCGCCATGCTCCTGCACAGCCCACAGGTGCTTTTCCTGCAGGAGCTGTGAGAACAGATCGTATTTACGTTGTCACGGGCAACGGACCGTAGGACACAGGTCTTCCGGTGTGCCGGCAATGGCATGCAGGTGAGCTGTGAGATTAAGGAAACGTGCAGATCCAAGCTGCTGTCTTCTACATCCTCATTTCAAGTGAAGGCATGGGATGGGAAGGGGAAGCTTCAAAAGAAGGTAGCAGCCAGCATATGTCAAGGGTACTGTGGAGACCCTGGAGAGTGCCAAGGGGTGGTAACAAAAGCACAGCCCTGTGTTTTCCTCTAGATCCTGGATGAGGGATGGTGGTAGGCAATCGCTGATAGTGCCACATTCAAATAAAAGAACTGCCTCTGCTTCAGGTTTGAGAGAAGGGAGGGGAGTAGAGGCTGACAGAATTCACAGCTATGTTCCCTTCCTGTTGTGTGATCCTAGGAAACAGGGGAAGGCTTTACCCTCAAAACTGAGCCATATGTGCAGCAGCTTGCAGCAGCAGGTGAGAAGGAGCAATCAGAGCTTAATGGTTTCTGAGAGAGAGAAAACATTTCTGGGGAAGAGCTACAGCCTGTTTTCAGATAAAATAATCCCACTGAGATGAACCTTAATCAGATTATTTTAACAACATACGGTTTGTGAGGAGACTTCCTCTTTTAAGCAGTAAGTTTATGGTGGGACATAAAGATGCAAAAAGCATATAGATATTTTCGTTCCTTGCTGTTAATACCATATTTTGGCTTGGTTGAAAAAGGAATTTTTATTACAGTTACCATTGCTTCCTAACTACAAAGAAGCAGAGGCAAAAGGAATTTAGGTGACTAATAATTAAATGTGGCAACATACAATCTCTAGGTTCCTGTTTGCCACAGCATATAACCCTGTGCCATTCTCCCACAATCCCCTGCAATATATGGGGAAAGATAGATACCTCAATGGTATCCATAACTACCAGCTTACTCAACGCTGCTCCACCCAAACCCAACCAACGAGAACATGTTGAACCTATAGAGGCAGAACTGTCGTCTGTGGAAGGAGAAAGAATAATTGTCAGGTTGGAGTGTGCATTACAGACCCTTATCCTCCTTTTTGGGCTTTTACCTCATGCAAAGTGTGTTTTCAAACCACCTTGGCTGCAGAGCACTGTGAGTTACTAATTTCTCAGTTCAGCAGGGCAGTAAGTTGTCTTTGTTACAGTGAGAAACTCTCTTCCGAGTCCCTCAGGTTCTTCCTTTACCTACTTCCCTCTCCAAATGGATGGGAAAGTATATAATGATATCCGCTCCTTCCGTTTTATACAGAAGTCTATTTATCCTTTGCAGATGCAGCAGGGCCAGTCTGGCTCACATCTCCAGAGAAGGGATGAAAGCATTCAGTTTTGTTGCTTTCTTGACAGTGTCCTGATAGTCAGTACACTGAATTTTTGGAGCATGGGCATCATGTGTAATACCAATGAGCACTAAGAAAGCTTACAGACTGAATCCCCTCTTGATTTGGGGGTGAAGGAACATCAGAGCAGGCATGAAATCAAGTCTCATCCGAACAGTCCGAGGCAGAATTAGAAATATGAAAAATCAGATACAGATTTAGAGGCTTCAGAAATTTACACACACACACACACACCACATATACATATACACATATATATAGTTGATTCTAGATATAGGCATTGGCTAAGCAGGAGAAAGCTTTTATAGGCACCCTAACTACAGCATTTTCCCAGAATTGTAGGGGTTGGAAGGGACCTTTAGAGATAGAGTCCAACCCCCCATTTTGTGTCAGACCTCACAGTCAAACATAAGACCCAAATCAAAATGAAGAGATTTAAGTTACAGGATTAACAGCCTCTCTGATCCAACACTTGTTCTTAACGTGCTCTATTAAGTGTATAGCATTACTAACAATTTAAAGGAATTACTAAAGCAGGGGAGGTGATGAAAGGACCTAGATTGCTCAGCAGGTCAGTAGCAGGACCCAGTTTCTGTTTTCCTCTCTCTAACAGCTGCCGTGCCTTACTGCCCTCTAACCAAACTCTATTTTAAAATCTTCCACCTGGTTTGAGGAGAAAACCAATTTAATTTTGCTGCTCTTCTTGAAATAACGTTTCAACTTGATGTGAAGCATTTATGAATTTAAAGAATTGGACAGAATTTTCTCAAGAAAATCCTAGCTTTATAAAATAGTTTTGCTTAACAGATTCAGCGCTAGCCACGTTTTAGTTAAAATACATTTTCCTCAGCTTGATTATCCTGAAATTAGGAAATTAGGAAGCATGGAGTCTTGTGTCCTAAAAACACTGGTCTTTGTTGCTCACACAAAATCAATGGTCTCAGTAAGAAGCAGGTTTGAATTCCTTGTTTCTGAATATAGGAAGAGATATCCAAATTTTTTGCATGGTTGGAAGTCTTGCAGTGTCTCTGGTGATTTGTTTGCAGTTTTACTTCCCGGATTTTTTCTAACTGGAAACACAGAGTGACTTACTTTTGACAACTCACAGGCCATGCATTCAATATAGCAGATAGAAGATAGGATACTACACTCTGAGACACTTTGTATAGGTTTAAAATCAAGAGGATCATTTTCTTTGTCAATTCTAAGAGCTGTAGAAGTAATCACATGGTATTACTGACAGTGGCTTCTGTTTCATTGTGCACGACTGTGAATAGGCAGTTTATTCCCGTTAGAATTCCTGAAATATTGGCATTATAATTCCTGCAGTGTCACACTCCAGGAAGAGCAGCCAAGGATCTGTCGAGTTCCAGTTCTGCTTTAACTGAGAGCTGTTTCCTTACTACCCACACTGAGCCTAATGAAAACCCTACAAATTCAGGTCACAGTAGATGAGCATTTTCTTTCAAAGCTCTGTTGACATTCTCCAGGTTTCTTTTGTTTCTTTTGAAGGGGATATCCATGGTAAAAGAGCTCAAAGCTTGTTCCTCATTTCTTGTCGTTCCTTAAATGAGAAGCTTCTGCCAAGTTCAATTGAAGTGTTTTTCCACTAAGTGTGAGTTTGTGCTAAAAAAGTGGTTAGGTGAATTCAGGCCTGGAAATAAATGCTGTTAAGTGATCTAGTAGTTATATGCTGGAAGACCTTTATCTTTACATTCATTTTGTTTTCCAGCTGCACCCAAAATTGTTCCTTGAGATTACACGATGCTCTGCTTGGCCATCATGGAGTTGTATGGGGACGTACTAGATAAAAGCAGATTTAAACATGCATGTGATCAGGCAGGGAAAATCTGTGGTAATGGTCTCTGTAACTGAAATCCACAGTGAATTGTTGATTTTACCAATGAAAATAAATAAACCAGAAAAGTAATGAGAGTTTGCTGAATCTGTTGAATGAGAACAATCACATCACAAAGCACTGTTTTAAAAAAATGTTAAGTGACAATAGATGTTCACAATGTACAGGACTTATAAAAGATTATTCTACACATGTAAATCCAGCCATGTTTGTTCAAGACCTGAAGCAAATGGAAACTAGGGGCAACTCAGCTTTTACGTCTCAATATGAAATAATGATCTTAATGCATACGATAAGAAAGGAAAGAGGAAGGGAGTTCCCCTGCACAGGTAATCTCTATTTTACCTTGATATCTTCCTTTGTGCAATTTTATTTGGAGTCTGATTAGAAGCAGAGCTCAGTGCCATGTATTTCAAATACCCCTCTGCAAGATTGAATTATTTCTGCAGGGACCAGCTCTTTTTTCTTGTATAAACTTCAAACCAGAGATGTATAAAGACAGTGTTGACAAAAAGAGCAGGTCTAATAATGTTGACCAGTTTAGTTCATGTGCTTCCCAAGTGGAACACAGATGTGTGCTTACAGCAGGTGTGAGTACAGGGAGGTGGAGGCAAAAAGCACCCACGGGTTGATAGAGAGAAAAAATGCATAGCACTGACCTTTATAGTGCTCTCACTGTAAGGACGATGCTGTAGGAATTCAAAAATAAAGTGGCAAGCTATTTCAACTTAACAAAGGGTGCCAAAATTCAGAATTTGAAGGCTAAAATAAGCACACAAAATAAAATGTACAAATAATGGATATCAAGTATATTTTCTTTTCCTGTGTTATCATACTGACTCACAGCTTTTAAGATCAGAAGGACCATATTGTTTGACTTTCAGCTGTTGAGTTTCGTTCAGTGATTCTCAAATCAAACCTCTGTTAGACAGGCCTTAAATCTCAGTCTCAAGACTGAGTGGCAGTGATTCCACCACCTTTTCAGTTCTCTCCACAGCAAAGTGCTCTTTCAGTATAAGCTGTGAAGTTGCTTGCATTGAGTGGTAATTGTTTTTTCTGATTCCACTTTAGATGGTGCACTGTGAATAGTGCAATTTACAGTTAAATTCTGAGCCAAGATAGAACATCCAGCATGGCTCTTGCCTCACCTGTCAGTAATATAAGCTGTATGTTTTATGCCAGCTATCACAGTAAAAGAGGGCTTTTCCCTAATTCAAACATAGGGAATTGCTTGATGTAGAGGTTACTTGGTAAATATCAGATGGCCTATTTTTTCCTGTCTTCCAGATGTTTTCTCCATATTTTGCCTAGTTTCAAATATTTAAATACTCCGTGCAACAAGACCTTGCTCCCTTTTAATGTTATTGATCAGGATTCCTTTGTAGCATAAGATTGGTTAGCTTTAATAAGTAATATCAAGGTTGCTGCTTCTTACTGGTATTACATCAGCCTTCCTACTCTGCCTCGCTTGCTTCTTGTAGGAAAGAACATTTCATAGTGACATTAGGAGCAAAAACTCTTTCTGCTCCCCACTGACTGCAGCTGTCCAAAGGCAATTCAGTCTGCACAGGGGACAACCAATGCAGAATCAGAAATGAATATTCAGCAGAGGCTTCTCTTGTGGGTAGAGGAAGGCAATTTGGACCTTTGTATATGAGTAAGACACTAAGCTGGAGGCTGAAGTACAAGAATATTCCTATCTCTTGGGAAATCCTCTGTTTGCTTTGAGATAACTCAGTAATGTTGAAAACAGGCGGGCACCAATAAATATGTAAGACCAAATACAAAGCAGGTAGGAGCAGAGTGACATTGCTAAAGAAAGCAGAACACTGCCTACTTTCACTAGGTCTGAATTCTAACTCTGGTATTTTGTAAGGACTTACCTAGAACTCTACCTCCATTAAATATTCATTCATGAGAAAAAGCTATTTGTGTTTCACAGCAAACAGCTCATATACAATTTACAAATGGATACATATATCCTTAATTAGTTTTCAATGACCTTGCTAAGCAGTGAGGGCAAACTAAATTCATTTTATATCAAGGCTGCAGATAGAGGCGCTTTATCTAATCAGCCCCAGTTACCTTAAGGCTAGTAACTCAGAAACAAAGAGGCTGCCATTCCCAGTAACTTCTGTGAGGCCTCACTGGAGGAGAAGGGGATCAGGTTGGTTATTGCTCACCTCCCATACTGAGGCATTCAGGTAACCTGAAACAAAGGGAGTTTTCAGTGCTTCCCAGTGACACACCTAGTTTGTGAAGTAATTACCTCTGACGCATGACACAAAAGATAAACACCGAGTCTTGCAACGTGTTGACTAGCAACTCCTCAAAACACCTTGGAAAATAGTGTAATTACACTACTTTTAAAATAGCAGGTGAATTTCACCTGTCTGCAGTGTAGGTAACTGAGGAGCTAGGTACTAATTGAGCACCACTTGAACCTTTGAAACAGAGTTGGAGTGCTGCCTCAGATGTTACCAGGATTTTACACAAATGTGATTTGCTCCTAGGCAGAATGCAGCTCAGCTTTGTTTCACTTACTAATAGGCTGATTTTCTTCAAAAGGTTGCATGATTCTTTGGTCTCTTTTAATAAAAGACAAAAGCAAGATGAGGGGAAAAATCTATTTGGTTATACATAACATGTAACCTTACAATCACCTTTCGTGCCATGGTTTCATCCATCCACCTATCCTCCCAGTAATTGCTAGGAATGCCTTTGGAGTCAGGTTTGCTAGTCTATGGCTCTGTTTTGACATTCAAGCACTTACAATGTGGGAGGATAAGGGTGAGCTGCTGCTAGACTCAAGAAGTAGGGTGTTTTGTCCTTCCACCTGGTATCTGTTGAGGCAGAGGATCTGGTGAGCCCAGAGCTGATAGTTCATGAGCTACTTGTTCGGTATGTCTAATTATCGTGGTGTGGTAAATCACAGTAGTTGTGGCAATCAAACATGAAGTAGAGTTTCTGTATCCCAAGGAGTTTGTCTCTTTTTCCCAATGTCATTTGGTCCTGCAGATCAGAGACCAGGAGCTCATGAGCTGGAAACATCTTGTAGACACAAGTGAATCATGCTGAACCAGAAGCATTTATACACTGTTATCTATGGCTCCCTCCTAGGGGTGTAGTGGGTTGCTCTTTGTTGGTCTCCCTGACTGTGGTCTATCTGCCAGGACAAATGGGAAGTGAGGTGTAAGTATAATGTCAGTCATGGTCGTCTTTTGCAGAGTTCAGTTTTAAGGTCAAATGTGGCTCTTACGTGAATGTGGTTAAGGTAAGGGCTTATTACTAGGCCATACAAGGTAATGTGGCCTGGTTTGACACAGTGCGTTGAAACGTAGACTTCCTAGGTGTGACCTCAATTCAGAGTGTCCAAGCGCTCTGGGCACGGGGCCATGAGCAGCTTCTTGGCTACTGTCCGTGAGAAACCGGTCTTTAAGGCTGGTTTGCAAGAGCTTGCAAGAAGGGCTCAACACAACCCATGCAGACACAGCAGGCTTGGCCTGTGGGGCAGTTCTGTTGCCAAGCCATCTGTGGCTGCTCTGCAACACAGGACAGCAGCACCAAGAAGAGTGGGAGGACCAACAGTCCCAAGTTTGGCTCTTTGCTTCACTAGCCTTATGCTATGAGACAGGAGAATGCCAAAAGGGCCTTAGAAACGACAACAAAACTGGGTGTGAATGCGCGTCTGATTCACGGGGTGGAGTAAGACTGGATGTCCTTGTGAAAAATGCCACCTGTCCCTATGTGGGGACCCCCTGCACAGGAGGTGTGCCAGGGAGGGGCTACCAGCGTCCTGGAGACCTGCAGGTAACGTGTCACAAGAAACCGTTGTGGACAAGACTCAAGAAGGCTCTCTCTTGGCTATCAAGCAGCATTTCATCCAAACTATTTCTTTCTGAGCACAACTGCCTCCAGCAACACAGCCTTTCTTCCAATTTCATTCAAATTGATAGCAAATTTCCTGCTCCTTTAAGGATATTGTCCCATAAGTGAGCAATGTCAGAGCAAAGAACACTTTTCTACTGTATTGCTGATATCTAAATATGCTCTTTCCTTGCATTATTCTCTACCCTCCACCCCTATTGCCTGAAGTAACTGCTCACTCATCACTGTAGTGGGTTTAGCTGTGCTGTACGGATCTTTAGAGATAAGAAACAATAATCTTTAGATAACAGCACAGACTCTTGCACAAAGTTCCTTCTTGTCTCAGAGTTCAGTCTGCACCCTTATTTTCAAAAAAAAAAAAGGAACAAAACAAACAAAAATATTTTGTACAGGAATTATATTAAAATGCAGCACACAATATAGTTAGCGTAGTGCTTGAGGACTTTTGAAATAGCATTGTTGTTTCAAGTAAGATTGTGGCGACCGTTTCACCATAGAAGCCAATGGGTAGTATTTGAAATGATTGCTTTCTCTATGCTTCAACAAGCAATTAAGTATTATGTTTCAAATGCCACTATACAGCAATGGTGAGTAAATAATGGCTCAAATAAGAAGTAAGAAAATGTTTGTTTGCTTTTGCAGGTGTTAAATTTCAGCAGAACAATCTAACTCAAACAAAGTCCCAAACATAAGTTATTGGCATTCCTATCTGACAACCTGAGTTTCATGCTAGACAAGGCAAATAATGAAAATTCTCTCTCCTAGCCCTGAAATCTCTAACCACTGATATTAACCATGGCTGTAAAATCAAGACAGAGGTTTTTAATTTTGAGTATAATGTTTTTCTTTGAGTTGTTAATGCTTAGGGAAAACAATTGCGGCAACTGCATGTGCTTAAACAATTTATATCTGTAATTAGTATCCTTAAGGAACCCAGTAAAACTTGCACTGACAAGCACATTGCAGGGTTGAGATGTGAATTTAGGTTATTTTCTTGTTCTTCTAACAAACCTAGTTTTTCCTCCCTTTAGAAGAAATGTAGTGCTGCATATCCAGCACCCAGATGGATTCAAACTCACAGCTTAAAAGCAGTCTCAGAACGCCAGGAAAAAAGGTAACTGAATCATTTTTAGACAAGAAACTAATTCTTTGGAACCTATTTATGGCAAACTCTGCTGTAGTGAAACTACTTGCACAGAAGAGAATGAAAACTTCAAGATATTTCAACACAAGCAAGCAGTCCCTTCCCTCAGGTCTCAAACTTGCAGTCCTGCCTCAGTGTCAAAGCCCTTCAGTCTAGACCAGGCCTGTAACCTAGAGGTTTTGCAGAGAGAATTTTGTGACTTCAGTACAGGTTTCCATTGCAATTCTTAATTGGTTACTTTAGATTACTGTCTCAGCCAAGCCTTGTTAATGTGAAAAGATAACCTTGAACTGTGTTTCTGGTTTAAGCATTATCCAAAGACCTGCACGCAGCATATACAGGGACAAAGTCAGAAATTCTTTTGCACTTGTACAAAGTCAGAATCTGACTGATTCTGTCAGTTTGAGCATAGGATCACAGTAGTCCACCTGCTTAATGGGCCTTATCAAGCACCAGGTCAGGAGTTTGTGCATGCCGTTTTGGAGTTAGTAAGAGTTTACAGGTCTGACGCTGCTCCTTTTAGTCATTGTGCTATTACCTGATGTCTTCCGCAGTCTAATTTAAGCACAAGAGTGGAAAAGGTGAGCTCTCTGTTCTTTAGGGAACTAAGATGACATGAATGAAACAAACAAGGAGCTCAGCAACTCTACAGATCAAGGAAACTAGGGGATTTGGAAGTGGTACTGGTTAGAACAGTTGCCCTATTAGTTTTAAGCTCAAGCTAAATGCCTATGTATGTTGTTTGTCCTGGAATGAGAGAAGGGAGAAATTCTTTCAAATAACAGCTTCCTTTTAATCTGGTCCTAAACATAATTATTTTCAGGTTTCCAGTGTGGTTTTTTTTTTATTTTTTCCAGTGTGTTCTGTTACATATACATTAATTTGGGGCACCACAATATAATAAAGACATAAAGCCATTACGGGCCCATTAAAAGGAGGGCTATGAAGACAGTGAAGGGTCTGGAAGGCAAGGGTATATAAAGAGCAGCTGAGGTCCCTAGGTTGGTTCAGCCCAGAGCAGAGGAGCTGAGGGGAGGGCTGATGGGGGCTGCAGCTCTCACAGGGAGCGGAGGGGCAGTGCTGATCTCTGCTCTGTGTGACAGTGACAGGGCCTGAGGGAACAGCATGGAGCTGTGTCAGGTGAGGGGCAGCTGGGGGCTAGGGACAGGGTCTGTACCAGAGGATGGTGGGCATGGAACAGCTCTGCAGTGCAGTGGGCACGGCCCCAAGTGCTGAGTTTGAGGAGTGTATGGAAAATGCCTTTAGATATAAGGTTTGAGTTTTGGGTGGTACTGTTTGGAGCCAGAGGTTGGATTCAGTTCTTGTAGGGCCCTTCCAACACTGGATATTCTGTGATTCTAATTACTGCTGGTCTTTATGTGCATTGACTCTTCTTTTGGGGAGGCTTTTTAATCAGAGAAGCATTAGGTTGAAAAAGACCTCCACCCAAAAGATCATGAAGCCCAACCATCAGCCCATCCTCACCATGCCCACTAACCACATCCCACAGTGCCACACCTACAGGGTTTTTGTTCCAGTTGCCACTCTTTCTGAGAAGAAATTATTACTAATATCCAACCCAAACCTCCCTTGTGCAACTTGAGACCATTCACTCTGGTGCTATTGCTAGTGATCTGGGAAAAGAGGCCAACATCCACCACATCACAACCTCCTTTCAGGCAGTTGTAGAGAGCAATAAGGTCTCCTCTGAGCCTCTTCTTTGCCAGACTGAAAAGTCCCAATTCCATCAACTGCTTCCCATCAGACTTGTGATCCAGGCCCATCACCAGCTTCGTTGGCCTTCTCTGGACATGCTCCAGGGCCTCGATGTCCTTCTTGTTACTAGGGGGTCAAAACTCAGCACAGTACTTGAGGTGCAGCCTCAGCAGTGCTGAGTACAATAGAGGGACAATCACCTTCCTAGTCCTGCTGGGACTACACTATTTCTGATACCAAAATGAAGTTTGGTGGCAGTGCTCGCATGATGGTGGTCAGGCAGACTTAACTATGCATAAGTAAAAAACAGAGAGAAGGCGGCTATATGTGAACCTGTTGTTTGAATTATTGAAGTTTCTCCTTCACCCCCCTTTCAAAGATTATTATGTACACCAGATTTCCAGCTTGGAGCTACGTACCTCACACCTACATGCTGCTTCCTGGGATCTTCAAAAGCCTGGCTCCTCTGCTCCATTACCCTTTTGCACCCTCTGACCCAATGTTTTTTTTTTGTTTTGTTTTTCTAAATTACTTGCTTCGTGCCTCCTCTGTTTCCTGTCACAGTCTGCCAGTGGTGCTACTCTGCAGTGCAGAGCATTTGCTCCTCACCCCAGATGAGGAGGAAGCTGTACTGAGGGCCCTGGTTCTTGCTTCAGATGAGGAAGGACAGGAGAGGATGGTGGAGAGAGGTATGGAGCAATACTTCTTGTTCCTAGGAAGGAAGGCAGGTGTGACTCACCCTGAATTTGTCTGAAAAACTTTTTCACCTGTCAATAGCCAGCAACCAAGAAGGAGGTTTCTCAGGTAAGAATTACTTGGAATTACTCATCCAGACCTTGTCACAATGGCTGGGCACAGTGGGACTGAGAGCTTTGTTCTGTGTAAGCAGTTAAAAAAACCCTTACTATAAACAGGATGGGTTGGCTGGAGGTGCTCCAGGCTGGGAACAGACCACTGTGAGACACTTGAGGACCTTCAATCTCACAGGTGCATGGGGCAGCATGTGCAAGAGAGAAGGGGCCTGCTACAGCAGCCAATAAACACTGCATTAACAGCATAACAACATGTACTGTTCTTCATGCCTTTCTTCATTAATAATTAGAATTCAATTAATATGGCTCTGAGAAGAATGTACCCCCAGGAAAAGGAAGTAACTTATGGCCTGCTTTACAACAGTGCCATGTGAATACTTTGCTGCATGAAGTACTGCATTTCTATGGAGCACTGGCACACTCAGGTGAGCAAACACAACACTTCAGAGGAAACCAAGTACTTTTAGTCCAGCCTGAGCACTCCTTGACATCAGCCTGCAGCCACATGAAAGTAAAGCAACATTGTTAAATTAAAAAAATGAGAAACTGAAAATGATTCTAACATGCTTTTTTCAACTCAGTGTTCCTCTTATCTCTATACAACCTCCATGCTCTGTGAATACAGCATTAGAGAAACCCCGGCCTTACTCCAAAACTCTCGTAAATTTCAGTCACTGAGGAGCAGGCCCAGGATAGGCACCTGATAGCAGAAGGCTAAGAGAGGAAATACCAGGAACTGAGATTATTCCTCGATGCTAGTGATTTCTTGCAATAATCTTAAAACATTCTTCAAAAATTGAAAGTATTCATAAAGTACTTTAAAAACTGTACAGCCCCTGGATAGTTCTGTCATATCTGCCTCTGTGTGAGAAGCAGATTCTCCTCTGTTCTTGTTCTCTATATCACAGAGCAGGTTTCTAATTTCATTACTTTTTTTTTCTCCACAGAAGAAAAATGTTTGACTAATCTCTACGGGCTGAGTTAATGAGACAACTTTTAGAAGCTGTGATTGTCATTAAAACTGATTTTCACATTGTAAGTCTCTGTAGCATACAAGCTGCCCTGTTTTCTTGCATGCATAAGACTTTATCAGATGTTTGCATTCCTCCTGCATTCTGGTGTAGTTCCTCCCTTTAATGAGCATGCATGCAAAATGACCTCTATGTTCTCCTCTATAAAACTGTGCACTCTTTCTGCCAACTCTGGAGCTCACATTTTTCTGATAAAAGTTACAGTTATTTTTCTATGCTTTAATGTTTGCAACAAGCCACAGGACTGGCTTTGCAAACAGATTTTCAGTCTCTCATTAGGTTGCCAAGAGTTGGCTCTTGGTGGAAGAAAGCTTTGCATGTGACAAATTCACTTTATTTAACAAAAGCCTTTTAGAAGAGCTGCCATCTGAATGCAGAGACTGACTACTACTCAGCCTACCTTTCCCTGTGCACTGTAAATTGTTTAATAAAGAGGCAGGTAGAATTTGATTTTATGAAATTGATTATGAATACGTTAACAACTGTAACCTAAAATTAGCACCTTTCATGACTATAACTTCCCTCACTTACAAGCTGTTATGGTTCATTCTCTGCTATTCTGGGGACTGAGAAAAATTTGAGCTGTGCATTGCAAAGCTGGCCATGGCACTAGCAAGGCAAAACCAGGATCTACATGGTTTTCAAACACTACTCACAGATCCTTTGTTCTCCTCCAGCAGAAGAGATTTTTTAGTGAATCCAAAACTTCACTGGTGTTCCTTGTTTGCAGGTGGTAGTAAAACTGCTGGTTCCACTAACCTGCAATTGTGACACTTAAGTGACAAAAAGCACGCAAGATCTCCACTCACAATGAAGTTTCACTCTTTTAATGTTGGGGAATGACCCAACCACTCCTCAGGGAACAAGGCTGAAATTATATTGCATATATTTGAACCTTAATGTCCGTGAACCTTGATTTTCCAATCACTGGAAATTGTCTTAAAACTGAGTGCATTATTAAAGTGGAATTTACTTTTGTTTGGATAGAGCTACTCAAAACAAATGACATGGACAGAACTTACCAGATGAGGCAGATTTGTGTAAAAACAGCAAACTTTCCACTTCCTATCAAGCTTTTTTCCCCAGTAAAGACAGTTCAGCAGTGGGCTTTATCAAAAATCCTGGGAATCTTGACACACTGAGGTTGTGTTAAAAAATACATTAAAATTCTTGAAAAACCTCTCATAAGTTTTAATGGCCTTTTAATTAAACTCTGAATGTGATGAGCAAGAGATTCCCTGCTTCTATTATGTTTTATTTTATTATGCTTTTTATTATGTCTAGATGTGTTCATCAGTGATGGAAGCTCTGTGTAAAATCTGTATGCTGGGAACCCCATGGTATAGAATATGGAAATTTCTTCTGAAAGAAGAAAACATGATGCTGCCGAGAAGAATACATATCTCTGTCCTCCTTTCAACAGTTCTACATATGTAAATACACATAGAACTAGTACAATACAGCTCTGAGTGTATGAAAGACATAAAGGATTGCCCTTTAGAAACTACAAGGAACTATTACAAAGAATTAACAGCAAATTCTTTAAACAATTAAATACTTTTGAGAATAATTACTTTATGCAATAACAGAAGGAGGTTCTGAAATCCTGTAACAGAAGTTGGACAAACAGAAAAAGTTTCAGCTAAGTTTATGTGTTATGTTGTAACTCCACTATGCCAGGAACATGATCTGAATCAGGATACAGTGTAAACTGAACCAGTCAAAGTCCAAGTAATTTTACTATAGTTGCTAACAGACAAGACTCTAAAAAGCCTTTCCTGTCTGTGTGCTAAACACGTGGTAGATTTATCCCCTGGCAGAAGCCATCCAGGATTCTTTTGGCTCAGGCTCCAGATTAGCTCAGATCTTCTCTGCACAGACAAATTCCTTGGGAGGCGAAAGGTTTACAAAAGTATCACCGGGCCATACAAATATATTGTTGCATTTCAAACCTGTTTCACTGCCAGAAATTGCGGTGTGTACAGACCTTCCTCTTGTCTGGGGATTTCCCACAACGTCTATCTCCGCGCAGCTCAACTGCTGCATACTCCCCATTACTACATCCAAGAATTCCAGGGATGGTGATTCCTGGAAGATTTAAGGGAGGCAATTATTTCTGCTTGGCAAGTCTTGTGGTAGCTACTACCTGAGTCGTGCCTTTTTCAGAATGCTATCTTACTTCAACAGAGTTTGATTAATTGGAGAAAGATCCACACCCATAGAAGAATACCAGGCAATTACAACTTGACTGTCCTCTCAGAATGGACTGGCACACAGCACTTACTGCTGAGCTCTTTGACCACATAAAATGGCAATCTTATCTTTCTATGCTCTCAGTGGAGTTTTTCTGACCTTAGTATCAGGTGCATACCAGCAGACCTACTGGAGGCAAGAGGTACTGCAGCTACTGAAAGCATGCATCTCAACTATAATCACAAACTATTTCTATAAATACAGAGTACGAAAATAACACGTCTTTTATCTGCCAGGTGTTCCGGTGGCTATTTTTGAGTGGCGCCAAGACCTGATAACATATTTAGCCTATGTGGTAAACGTTCATTAAGTGGTTGTAGTATATGCCAAAAATAAATCTTTAGTGGCCTGAGCTGTGCTCCTCTACTCTGTGCTGGTGAGACCTCACCTGGAGTCCCATGTCCAGATACGGGAATACAGGGGAGACATGGACCTGTTGGAGCATGTCCAGAGGAGGGCCACAAAAATGATCCAAGGGATGGAACACTTCTCCTATAAGGACAGGCTGAGAGAGCTGGGGCTGTTCAGCCTGGAGAAGGCTCTGGTGAGACCTGAGAGCAGCCTTTCAGTATCTAAAAAGGAGCTGCAGGAAAGAAGGAGACAGCCTCCTTAGCAGCTCTGATGTGACAGGACAAGGGGAAATGATTTCAAGTGAAAAGAGGTGTGATTTTGATTGAATATAAGAAGAAAAAATACCATGAGGGTAGTGAAGCACTGGAACAGGTTGCCCAGAGAAGTGATTGATGCCCTGTTCCTGGAGACGGGGAGGGTTGGGCTGGAGAGGCTGTGAGCACCCTGATCTAGCTGCAGATGTCTCTGTTCATTGCGGGGGAGTTGGATTAGGCGACTTTTAAGAGTCCCTTCCAATACAAATTATTCTATGATTATCTGATCTTGTTTTGGAGGAGTAGTGTAAGTGAGGATGCTCTTATTTGGAAACCAAAATCAGCAAAGCTGAATCGAGCTAGGGTTCACTGTACATCTAGAGATAGACACAACAGGACCACTTCCTGCAGGTTCATTTTGCACCAGGGGCCTGCAGAGGCCCACGTGCAGCACTTCTGCTGGCAGAATGTTTTTGCAAGCCCTTGAGCAGCTGAAGGCAGCACAGCCACCTGTGCATTCACCCCTTATGAGTACCCTAGTGCTTTCGCAACTTAAATCGACACCCAAAGCAGCCGTGGGACCCTTCCCTTCCCTCTCCACTCAGGTTCATGCCCACGGCTGCCTCCCCTGCCAGCCTTTCAGCCCTTCCCTGCTCCGGAGGCACACAGACAGGTGACAGCAGCGCCGTGAGACCCGTCCTTTCCCTCACAAGATCCCGAGGCTGAGGTCCCTAAATCACGGCTCTGACGGCCGCCCCGCCCGCATTTTGAGTCGAAAGGCTACAGAGGGCCATGAGTCACGGACAACTCCTGTCTCCCTCATCCCTAGCTAGGGAAGAAGCCACAGCCTTCCTGCCCTGCCCAGCGCAGCCAGGACAGCACAACCCACTGGCCCGGGAGCGAAACCCGAGGCGGCCCTGCTGGGCTGCCACAGCCAGCACCGCGTCCCCGCCTGGGTGCGGCTCTCGGGCACCACGTATGGGCACAAGTGCCACTCCTCGGTCACCACCCCTAGCACCCAGGGACGGCACGGGGAGGGGGAGCGCTGCGGAGGGTACTTTGTCCCGGGAGAGCCGCTGTCGTCAGGCGGGAGGTGGCCAATGAGGGAGCACGATTAAAATAGCGCACTATAAGAGAGCAGCCCGCGCTGCGCGGTGCCTCGGACAGCTGCCGTGTAACGCCGCGTGGTGTCTGCTCGGGGTGTATCTGTGCAGTAGTGGGGGTGTCCCTTCAATGGGACAGGTTGCCATAAGGACTAACGCATTCAGGGCCTCTCTTCTTGTGTATGTGATGGTCCCTCCTGTTGGGCTTAGATTGCTTCCTCCAGGAGTGCTGTCCTTACTCAGACTTCAGAAGTAGCCTGTGCTGTGCTATCATGGGAGAGCTGCTGAGAATGTCACGTTCTTCAGGCAGCATCTGTTTCAGGTTGACTGTTAACCAGTGGAGGAAGTGCAGTGATAAGCTTTACTGCACCCTATACTCTTCTATCTCCTCCTCCATTCATTAGAGCTGTGCTGAAACAGAAAATGCTCTTGGAGATGCTATGAGCCGAGGCCTTATCTGAGTTAGGTCCTTTTAGAAAGATGCAAGTTTGGCCTGTAGGTCACAGAAGTGACTGGGACTTACCACTAGAGCCTCCCAGTCCTGTAGAGGCACACACAATAAGTACGGTGTTTGGAGAAGCATAAGGTGAGGTTTCTATACCATTTCCCTCTGCAAAAGGCTGGGCTGCATCACTGAGGTGGGAGGAGAATCACATTAAAACAGCCGCTTTGAAATATGTCTGACAACGTCAGTGGTCTATGCGAGGACTTCTGTTTTAGTATGTGGTCAGGAAAATGTGAGCAGTATGCTGACCTTGTGGCTGAAGTCAGACTGCACATGCTGGAAGTGCTGTGGTTCACTCATGGAATGTGCTCCTCCTTGCTGCAACTTGCTGTTTCTGTGGAAATACCCATAGCACAGCCACTCTTGATCAGTGCTGTGGGGTTGTGTTGCGTGTTCTCACCTTATTAATCACATACATTGCAGTGCTCCTATTGAATCAGCTAGGTTATCTCTGCTAGGATCACCAGTGGGTTTTGGTGTGATAATAAAGAGCATACATTTGCTATTTGGGAAAGTCGGTGATGCATCTTGCATGCATATAGATATACACATACTTTAACCCAGCTGAATTCTCTAAATATGAGAGATTTTTGTTCTATATATATAGATACATATTATTCTATTTTGTATACTTATAAAAAGTTTTCACTGAATTTAGGGAGAAATGTAAAACTGAAATGTTTAATGTGGCAGGGAAGAAAGAGGGATCACCAGATGAAATTATGAGGAGACAGGTTCAAAAGAAGACACCTCTTCACAAAATGCACTTGAATCTTGGAACTGGTTGCTACAGGATGTTGGAAATGGAAGAAGTTCAAAAAGCAATTAGCTACAATCATAGAAGAAGAATCCATGCAGAGATGTTCAACACAAACACCTCTGATTCAGATTCAGGACCTCTCTGAGGTGCAAATGCGCATCCTGCGGAAGCATTTTAGGAAGCAGAATGTCCTGTCCTCCCTTTGTCATTAGGTGGATGCTGTCAGCTGCTGCAGGAGATGGGTCTGGAAATGCTACTCTGCACAGGCATCCCTGTGTTTAACTGTCATTTCATTCAAAAGCATTTAACAATCTTTAATCAATAATGAACAGCAATTCTGGTGATAAACTTTTATGTTACTTGAATAGTTGTGTCCTTATGTGCCTGTTCTTCCCTGCCTGTTGCTTTGATTGTACATTGGAAAAGGATAGAAGGTTGTTTCACTGTTTATATAACACCATGTAAGCTGAGCATTGACTTGTGTCTGTGGTTTCTAGCATCTATGATATGAATAAGTATGATTGATCAGTATTTCTGAATACAGCCATGAGCCCAAAAGTTTTCTGCTCATATGATCATCTAAGGTAAGAAACAGTGCACTAAAGTCCTGACTGACTGGAAGAATTAGCCAGGTACACTACTTGAGAAAATGTTAAATACCAGCTGCCTAAATAGTTACAAATTGCATGAGCCAGATCTGCAATAGCTTGTATTTATTGTCTAAGGGCATGAGGCTGGGCCTTGAGAACCCACTGGTGGTGAAGGTTACGATCAAGTACGAGACATTAATTTAGCAGAACACGTGTGGGGGCTGCATGGTTCCCACGCCTGCTTCTGCCCCATGTCATCTCTAACAGGATCATGCTCATCTCTAATGCTAGATCTACATCTGCCCTGCTGAAAGCTGGTGATGTCTTGTGCACACAGGGAGGCCTCACACACAGAAGGTCTTCTATCCCACATCCACACAACTACTTTTGTGTTGGCTGCTTTCTGCAGAAAGAACAGGGTGTCCCTAAAGGAGGTGTGTAGGGACTTGGGGGGGCTGAGTGGGCACCCACAGAGGACCATGCACTGACTGGAAGCACAGAAATTGGTTCAGCTGGGCTTACTCCTCAGGTTTTGCCTTGTAGCAGGGAGATACAGTTGCCATGTTGTGTGATGTAGATAGCTCCTGTTCCAGCCTTGCTGCCAGAGAGAGATGGCTTGATGCACGCATTTTCCAGAGTCAGTTGTCCATATTCATGTTTCCTTTTTTTTTGCTTTCTTTCTTTGTTTCCTTTGTTTGTTTGTTTGTTTTTCCTCCAAAGACCTGATTTGTAATGCTCATTGAAGTGCCCTGGGGTCATATAGGGAACAGGAACATCTTCATTTTACTGTATTCAACAGTATTCATGACAGAACTTCTGGAGAAGCTTTAATTCCTTTCCTGCCATGACTGGAGAGCCACTATACACTGTCATGCTGGTTTTGAAAATAACAAAATCCAGTGTATCAGGTGAAGGGGATCAGCACCAGAGGACAATCTCTCCCCTAAGCAGGGTTGAAGAAGGAAGGGCACATGATTCTACTGAGGAGTATCCTTTACATAGGATTTCATACCAGTGGACAGCTCTCTTGGCTCAGAGGCACAGCCTACCACATACATGAAGATCCAGCTCAGGATGGATGTGGATAACCCAGCAAGAGCCAAATAGACCTGTTATTTTTTCTTATTTGTTTCACCTGCATTTCTGGTTGCTCTGTTGATTTTGTGGGAGATTGGAGAGAGGCTGCATGCATTCTTACTGAGAGTCAGCATGCACTTATAGATGTTGATAATGAAAGCCAGGCCTGCTGCAAGCAGCCCTTGGGAGGTAACAGTTTCATTAAGGATGAGCAGTTCTTCAACTGCTTAAATATGCAAGTACCCCTGGGACTCAGATGCATATATAGAGCCTTTCTCCAGGAGTTCACATTGCCTGCATACCATAGTCATCTTCAGTACTTCCCACTAACTTTTAACAAACCTCAGACTGTCAATAGATGTCCAAAGTAATGAGTACCATGGGAAGAGGGGAGAGATTAGAGGTACTGGCCGTGTCCCTGGGTTTGAGGGGTTTTCCAATCACACGTGTTACTGTGGCACTGTGTGTTTTTTCTTACGTATTCTTTGTTGCCAGTCCCAAAGTGCCTCTGTCTTAAAAGTTGTTTGAGTCTCAGTTGCTTCTCATGCTATTATCACTGAATCATAGAATCATTAAGAATGGAAAAGACCTCTAAGATCATCTTGCCAAACCCAGCCCCACCGTGCCCACTAAATCATGACTGTTGGTGCCACACCTGCACATTTCTTGAATACCTCCAGGGACAGTGACTCCACTATCTCCCTGGGAAGCCTGTGCTAATGAGAAGAGGTTTTTTTCCTAAGATCCAACTCGAATGTGATGAATCAAACATTTCCTTAATCATAGAACCACAGAATTGTTTGAGTTGGAAGGAACCCTTAAAAGTTGCCTAGTCCTACTCCAGTGCAGTGAACAGGGACACCTGCAGCTAGACCAGGGTGCTCAGAGCCCCATCCAACCTGACTTTGAATGTCAGGGATGGGGCATCCACCATCACCCTGGACAACTTGTTCCAGTGCCTCACCGCCCTTATTGTATATTGTATATTAGATTTAGATTGGTACTTTTTACATTTTAACAAAAGGTGTTTTTGCTCTTCGGGCTGCTTTTGGAGAGAAATTACAATTCAGTTTGAAATTCAGAAAACTCATTTTAAAATTTTATTTCAAATAATAATGTTGGGAAAATCTGGACATTCTTAACAAAATGTGTTCTGAATCAGGTGATTCTAGGTGTATTTGTGAGGTGGCGCTCACAAGTCTATCCTTGGTACTCCCTCCATAGAGTAGGTGGACCTGTGGGACTCTTCATAGGCATCTGTGAGGTCTGCAGTATGAACACCTTGAGGGAAATCCTAATGTTTGTGGGTTTGCTTTGTTGCATCAGTAAAATATACCTTAGAATACATGTAAGAAGTTTGAAAACCACGAGTAGAAAATTTGTCATTGTTGTCATGCTCCTCACACTGCCTGCAGCATAGTTATTAAATTTGTCCACTTTTGAATTGATTCGCTGCTTGTTATTTCAATCCATCTTGTGTGTTTTCACAGCTTATGAATGCCCTTACCTGGAAGGTTGTGAGGGACAACAGTGCCCCTAAGGGGAAACCAAATCGTAATATAATTATTATAATTGTAACTGTGATATTTTTTATTATATGTTACGCAGAAAAGAAAGGAGCAAGAAGGGCTCCTGTGTAAATTCTGATCCTATTGCTAACTTTAAGTTAAAAAATTCCCATTCAGCCAGGTTGAGAACAGAGCACAATAATGTCCAGCTATTGGACGCTGACAAAAGAACATAGATTATGCCATACTTTAGGGCTAGAAGAATTAGTTCCCCTATTCTATTACATTCTGCAACGTCACTGTAGGGTAATTTTTGTAGTGTAGTATTATCTTCATGCAACATTTTTTTTAAGCATCAGCTTTAAAGTATAAACATGATTTTCAGGATTCCACTCTATTCATTCTAATGAAGGAAAAATGACTCTCTCAGACAAACGATGAAGCAGGAAACGTAACTGAACGTAAGATTTCATGTAACTTTCCAAAAGTACACTGCACTCACACAACAGCTGGTGGAGGGGAAAATTACAAGCAGCATTGGATGGAGCACTTCAGGTTGGCCTTAGAGACTCCCAACAATTATATGCTATAAACAAACTCTTCACATTCTTCTTCCAAAAAAGAAAAATGTTATTGTTATGAAATCAGGAGCATACTTCTCTAGATATGACTAATCTGACTTTCTTTTGTATAGTTGCACATAGTTCACATTACTTCAGGTAAGTGAGGATATCAGATGTGATGCATGTGCTTGGAATTTCTCTCAGACACGAACTTGACCTTTCATAAACCAATATTTTTTAATCATTGCAGTGGATGCAATTCATTATATTTTCTTACAGCTATTTAAGAACACAAATGATTTCACTGACAGTTTAAACACAACATTCTCTGAACATTCTCTGAATTTTCCATCTGATAAAGCACAAAGAAGAAGAAGGCAGAAAATCTTCTAAGTGCATTTCCCTTTGCACAACTTCCAAAACAAATATTCAAGTCAGCATTTTGTTGAATGAATCTTTTCACAAATATCTACAGCAGCCCTTCTAGTGATGCTAAGTGTCTTGTAAAGATACGATAAGGAACCTATTCACCGGTGAGTTATCCATAAAACTGACATATAATACTCCACTGGAGAAGCTAAAACATATACAGGTATCACAAGCCACACCTTAATGTCCTTTCCATTTATTTTTAACCAACTGATGTCAACCATGATGAGACTGATTTATATGAAGTCATGGCAGTCTTCACCATTGTGGGAACAAAACCATTGTGAAATCTGTCTTACTGACTTCAGTACCTAAAACAAAGTTTCATTGCCAGTCGTCGTTCTCGGCTGTGCGTGTCATCAAACTCAAATGCTAACAGACAGGCATAGGGAGCGTGGACTGGGTGCTCCTGTGGTGAGCATATCCATGGACTGAGTGCATGGATTGTTTTCTTTTCAGACAGATGATGTATTTGGATGCATTTACGAATGGGCAATAAATGACAAATAAATAAATAAAAATACTGCAGTATGTTGATTTACTGCAGCTTACAAAACAGGAATTTACAGAGCAATATGCCATCTTTGGAAGTGTCCATGGTCCACTAGACTAGTTTTGATCTCAAATCATCTGAATGTAGATGCTCAGTTTAACACAATTACATATGCTTTGCTCCAGTCATGTCATAAAGTCTTCTTAGAATCTTATATATAGAAGTATTGAAGGCAGGGTATGTTTTGAAGCCACAAGCATGAGTGGTTCAGAGAAAAATCTGAACATCCCTTCTTAAGAGTATGAGATGTGAAGCAGGTACTTATCTCCACAGTGTCATTCCTGATGTCTGTCTTGGACTTGAGTCTGGCCTGTGGGGTTAGCAGGTGTCTTCTCTGTACTGCAGAGAGGATGTAACACAGGGCAGCCTGGACAAGGTGGGACTGGTTCCACCGGTGCAGGTAGCAAGGAAGTGGTGTTGCTGCAATGGAGCAGCAGTGCACTTTTTAAGAAATGGAATACCCCACTTGGACAGCTGGCCTAGGAACAACCAGGAATACTGACCAAGTCTGACCCTTCAACCTGCCCAGAGCTGGCCCTCTGTTCCTGGGTGGCTGTTGGCATTCCCTCTATGCCAACAGCATCAAGCCCCATGAAGATCTCTGTAGGACAAACCTTTATTACTACAACCACTTTGTTTGAAATTGGGAGAAAAAATTTTGTTACCCTGTATTTTATACTGTTGATTTTGACCTGAAGCTAGGGAAGGCATATGTGTTGATACCACACCAGGATGCATCAGTAAGCCAGACACTGGTTTCCCTGTCACTCCCATGGCCGTATATTTATGGAAGGCTGTACCCTAAGCCTACCTCTGTCCAACTGAGCAGATTCTGGCAAAATGTTACACAACTCAAACTGCATGATAAGCAGGAACAATGCTAGAAAAGGCTTTATGCTAAATAAGCTGCACATGACAAGCACAAAATTAATGGCTGCAACGTCAACCACGCGTGGCCGGGTTGCATGCTGTGGACAAAGGGTGGGTGTGCGAGCTGCCTCTGAGCGACAAGATTTGAACCACAGATAAACTGGCTTTGCCTTAGTGTCGTCGGTGACATCTAGCGGTTATAGACAGTAAATTCAACTTAAGTCTTAAAAGTCTGTGTACGAATTTAAATGGATAATCCCAACTGAGGTATGTTACAAAGCTGGAACTCCCCGAGTGTATTTCTTTCTGACAAAAAATAAAATAAAACAATGATCTTGCACCAGGAACAAGGACAAGCCTGTGCGCAGCATGATCTTTTGTTTGGTGGTGGGCAGCAGTGGAACCAGGGAAGCCATCAAAGTATTTTCTGCATTTGAAAAGCAGTTGATTAACTTCTTTACTTTTTATTATTGTTATCCATGTGCAGTCTTTGTAAGATCTCCAGGCCTCATAGCACTTCCAAATCAATGAAGACGGTAACAATTCAACTCCCAGTCTGAAGTCATAGAATTGAATAGCAGAGTGGCTTGGGTTGGAAGGAACCTCAAAGATCATCTATTTCGAACCCTCCTGCCATGGGTAGGGCTGCCAGACACTCAACCAGACTGCCCAGGAACCCATCAAGGCTGACCTTGAACATCTCCAGGGATGGGGCATCACAACTTCTCTGCTAATAAATATAATAGTTTAAATGGGCTATGAGGGAAGGTAAAGGGGCTTAATACAGAAAATACAAAAGAGAAAGGTGCCGTAAGACACTTTGCAAGAGCCAGAAAGAAATCTCTCAGGAGTCACTGGGTATCTTATCTCCTGCCTCTTTTACTGAGATTCCCCACCTTTAAGGTTCTAGCAGCAGACATTACAAGTAACTCTTGAAAATGATTCCTCAGATGACTTTTTACTTTGTAGACTTCTGAAACCAGGGCCTGAACCTTTAACTTTCACCTCACTGTGAAGAACAAAGAGTTCTTGGAGGAGTTAACTTCGATTAAAGGGTGCAAAAAAGGGTGCTGATAGCATATCCACCAACAACCTATACAGAAAACATGTCTCGTGTTTCATAGCCTGTCCCTTCTGGAAGGCCATGCAAAACAGAGACCTCTGGATCTGTTAGGTTTGGAGAATGATTCCCTGCTTCTCGCTATGCTAGAAATGGGCTTCAGTTATTACCCCATCTATAACAGAATGGGACAGAGGCAGAAGTTTGACATATGGAATTAATTTTCTTCTGTGTATATTATCATTTTGAACTTCTGGAAAGTGTTCTCACTCAGACCACTCAAGCTTCACTTGATAAATGCCCATAATGACCTTGTAGGGCTTTGGTGTTTCTATACCCAGGCTCGGTACACAATACTGATGCTGACTCGTGGTCAGATTGTTCTGATGGCCAGCAGGCATTGTATTTACAATGTGAGGAGCCAGTAGTTGAGGTCACCCAACAGAGTCCTCACTAAGATTGGGCTTCATGGCTTTACTACTGCACCTGCTCTGTATTTCCATGCTGCATCTCAGATTTGTCTTGAGCCATTTCAAAAAGCCAAATTGCTTTGGCCTATCTTTGCAAAGATTGGAGGAAAAACACACTTTCAGTCATCTTTTCAGATATCCTGGCAGATAACTCTCATCCTCTCCTTGCTTTGCAGGCGGAATTTGGCATTCTTGCTTTGCACCACCTTCGCAGAGATGTCAGGGAGGGTCGGGCTGGGTGCTAGGAAAAGATTCTTCAGCAGAGGGCGGTGGTCATGGCCCCATGCAGACAGAGTTCAAGGAGTCTTTGGACAGCTCTCTCAGACATCGGGTTTGAATTTTGGGTGGTGCTGTGTGTACCCAGGGGTTCGACTCAAAGATTATTGTGGGTTTCTTCCAACAAGGGATACTCTGTGTTTCTGTTCTATGATCTTGAGGTACCTCAGATGAGAAATTGGTGGAACAGTGTGCAGGGGTAGTCAGGAGGCTGGACCTCTGGTCTGTGTTTTGTGGTTTTCATGGAAACCTTCCTGTAATTTTCAGAAGGAAAAAAAATAAAAAAAATTAAAAAAAATAAAAACCTGGCAGAACCAAACTGCTGAAAACCAGAAATAATTATCTGGACCAGATCTTCTAAGATGTTTATATCCCATTTGGGCTCCAAAAATATCTGGGAAATGTTTCAGAAGAGCTCAAGTGCTGGTTGCTTTGAGAACATGCCTGTGGGTACTGTTCCCAAGGAAATCCTGTCCCATGGCTCTCTGGAAATTATGGGATACCCCTTTCTTGATGGTGCTTCACATCTGAAATTGGATACACAGGCAAGACACAGATTGCATGTTATGCACTCTGTACAACTCCAGATTAAACACAGAGCAGCCACCTGAAAAAAAAATGCACCCTCTGCCTTGAAAAATGCAGGCTGCTGAAGACTTATTGCCAAACTCGAGGCAGGGAGCTGTTTTGTTCTGTTTGTACTACATTACACCCATTTATCCTGCAGTCTCAGCACTGTAGCCCAGTCTTTCATCTCCCCACACTTCTGGCTGCTTCCCAGAAACAGAGCTGCCAGCTCTGACACCACCCCATGTACAGCGTTGACACCTTCTCTTGGAAAGCTGGAGGGAGCACTCAGCAAACATTCATCTGATAGCATTACGTTATGCACTTGTAGCAATATTTGCAGACAGATCTGGCTGCTGGGTCCCCTTGGAATATGGGGCAGCTCAAAGTCCTGTCACCTTTCTGCACTGGATTTTGGAATTAACCTACAAATGCACCAGTACATCGTGGTGTGCTGAGCTCTGCCAGGGCTGCTTAATAGAGGGTGCTTGATAGAGGCAAGTCCTGCAAGTTCCTGTTTCCCTCTGGGGAATGATATCAACCCCAGACTTGGGAATAAAACCCCAGGGAGACCCTCAGTAACAGCTGAATGACTGAATCTATGCATTTAAACCCAGACGGCTTCATCACTGCTGCACTCTGCTGGCCATCAACACTAAAGGCATTGTTTCTCTGAGGCACACGGGTTTTATGTCCCAGTGCAAAAACCCTGCGCTCTATGTTGCTAAATCTCTTCCCAAGCAGAGGCTGCTGGGCTGCACAGCACACATGCCAGCACACATTAAGACTTATTCACAGTAGAGTGCCTGCCAAGGAACCAATTGAGCACACTTCCCAGCCCTCTGATACAATCCACAGAACCACAGACAGCATGCAAAACAGAGGGTGCACACACGTGCACATGCACGCTCTCACCCCATGGTGGCTGTGGAACTGAAGTGCTGCAGGGGGACCCAGAAAGCCCAGCCGTATGACAGGGGAAAGCAGGGAGAGCATACAGCATCCCCATCGGCCGCCAGCTCAGGGGACACCACTATAGTTTGCCAAACTGAAATGTTTATGGTTGCAGGATGTAAAGAACAAATTTTCTAGCCCTCAAGCTTTTGTGATTTTAATGGTCTGTGTTGTTAGACATTATTCTTATGGAGTTTTTCTTATGCTTGCTAAAGCTGCCACAATAGGCAGCACTCTTATGTGCTATGCTCTGGGTTGGGTTTGGCAGCACTCTCCTCTGTGTGTGCATGCTCACTGTGCTGGGCTGCTCAGGGTGCAGTTACTTCTCTTCCTAGCAGTCTGTGTGGTGGTGTGCTATGCATTTGCAGCTAACACTGTGTCAATAACACACTGGTGTTCTGGCTGCTGCTTAACAGTGCTTCTACAGCAGCAAGGCTTTCTTTCTTTCTTTCCTCTTCTTTCCCCCCAGATTAAGCAGGCTGGGCTGCACAGGAGGCTGGGAGGGGACGCAGCTGACCGCAGCTGACTGAAGGGATATTCCCTTCCATACAGTGCTGTGCTCAGCAATAAAATCTCAGGACAAGAAGGAGGAAGGGGGATGTTCATGGTTACAGCGCTTGTCTTCCCATGCAATCATGATGCACACAGAAAGCCTGCTTCCCAGAGAAGGGCTGGACGACTTCCTGACAATGAGAAGCAGTGAATGAGTTCCACTTTTTGCTTTGCTCTGTGCACAGTGTTTGCTTTCCTCATTGAATTGTCTTTGGCTGAATATCAGCAACACATTGCCCCCTAGGAACACACATGCCCTGCACTGCTCAGGTGGCCCACAAGGTGCCATCACGGACACCTGAGGGGAGCTGTCAGCATGAGGAATGGCAGCAGAGCCTGGGACTCAGCGTGTACAAGACGTGGCAGATGGAGTGCAAAAGCAAAGGGCTGGCTGGCAGCAGGCGTTCTGGGAAGGGGCCCTCATGTGAGTTTGTCTCCCGATTTACTGGTCTGAGCTCCAGACTGTGTTCTCACTTCTTTTTTTCTTATGTATCTGCAAGTGAAAGCTTGCATAAGTGTCTAGCTTCTCAGTCTGGTATGAATGTCAAATTACAGTTCTTTATTATCTAGATTGGTGAATACCTGTTTTAATTAGGCTCCACTTTACATGGCTGTAAGTTGATGATCCTTATGAGTGCCTTCCAACTTGAGATGTTCCGTGATTCTATGATTCTATGTTGACATGTACAAGGCTTTGGACAGAACAAAGCATGCTTTGTTCTCAGCATTAGCAGCAAAAGTGCAAAAAATAAGACAAGTGTGCTGGCAATCCTGCTTTTCATCTTCTTCCTTTCAGTGCAGTCTTCAGTTGTCAATTTCTGAAATTCTCAAGTATTTTACATGCCGATGACTCTGGCCAAGACACTGTGTGAGCTTAAAAAAATTAAAAGCCTTCTTTTTGCAGTGATCAGGAAAACATTTGTGGTGTAAACATCAGTGGACAGAAAGTAATGGTCTGTCTCTCCTCTGAAGGTCTGAAGACACAATTTAATCTGTCAGACTTGAGCTCATATCAAATAATGAGCAAACATGTAGGTGTAGTAATAAATCACTCCCGATCATGTTGTCTGGGAGCATATTGCAGCTTCCCCAAGAGCTGGCCTCCATCCCTGCCCCAGAGGCTCAGTAGAGCCCTCAGTGGTGTTCTGTTGCTGATGCCAAAGCTCACGGGGCTTCCCCACTGAATTTGCTGCCAGAGGGTGTCAGGGAGCAAACCCAGCACTTTGGAAATCAGTTTTGTTTATATATTAAACAGTAGATGCTCTTGGTAATGAAACTGATAACGTGCAAGTGGAGAAACAAATAAACAGAGAGTCCCTAGGAGTCCTTGGTTCACACAAGAGACAGAAAGAAATGGGGGTAATACTGGCAGAGCCAGGGGACTGATTTGCTATGGCAGAATACGGGCAGAGCCACAGTGATTAGAAGCCATCTTTTAACATCAGCCTGTCCTTTAAGGGATCTGAGTTTTTTCAAACAGTGTTCTATTTTGCTGACTCTTATTTAATCACTGCGAGCAGTCAGGAGCACAATAATTAATCTCTTCCCCTTCACAAGGTCACACTGGAGCTTGTTTCACCAGCCTAGCACCAGTTTCTCCACATTTAAGTGCCATCATCTGGACTGCAAGGGGCAGTGTCCCATCTGGAGGCAATTCATCATTGCCTGCAACAAATCCTTCAGTGTTATCTCCAGCTGCCACTCCTCACAGCCAAGGGAGAGGAGGTTGTTTGTGAAACATGGTCTGTGAAATGCTACAGCAAGCCTGGTGAGTGCTGGGGGAGCACATAGCTGAAGCAGGTGCCATGGGAAGGGGAACACTGGTGCTTGCTGATTTGTTGTTGGCTTTGCTGTTATCCCTGTTAGGGAGAGGTTTAGCATCGCTACACAAAGCATGTTTAATGCAAGCACAGGCTGTGAGTTCCGCCAAAGCCTCGTCCCTGGGGGGGTCCCAGATGCAGTGGACTGTATTGCATCCTCTGGGAGGCCAGGAGGGCTCCGGCACTGTGCAGCCCGACCCAGCCAGCAGTGGGGAACAAAGGAAGGATGGCATCTTTACACAAGAACACAAAGTTTTATCACAATGTCATAGTCGGCTGTGATGCACAGACTCTCTTCTACAAAAAAAAAAATGAGATCAGTGACAGTGGCTCTCTGCCGGAGTTGTGTACAAGAGGATGCATGTATCGTAAGTAGAACTTCAGAGTGTCCAGATATAAAGGCTGGAAGTGTATTTTACATGCCTACTGAGCTGGCTTTGGGAAACGCTGGCAGAAGGTGGCCATTGTTCAGTAAGAAGGAGCTTGCTGAAAAAATAAATAAGTTAATAAATAAATATTTATTAAATAAATAAATTATTTAATAAATTAAACAAATATTTATTAACTTATTAATATTAATAATGTATTTATTTTTATCAGATACCTTGCAATAGCACGGGAATGCAGTGTCCCAAAACTGACCTGGCTGTCCTCGGACATAATCCTAAGAGACTTGAAGAGAGAATGGCTGCCCCAGCCCTGTGCATGTGTCCACGCTCTGTCTGCCTCAGACCTGTGGGTCTTCCCTTGCAAGGCCTGGTTTGTGCTGTGTGGTAGAAACAGGGAAGACAGAATTTGTAGATTACAAAGTTCAGTGTAGAGCTGCATCCCAAGGTAATTTATTGCCTTAGAAAGTGGAAGTGTGAGGAGGAGTATGGGGAAGAGTACAGAGCAGATCATGAGGAGGAGGAAATAAAGCAGATAAGATCTGTTTACTGCTGCTCTATTATAAACTTAGAGTAACTACACTGACTCCAGCAATGTTAGCAGCACAACAGCTGTGGAAAAGAGGTTTAATATAGACCAGCTCGAGGCAAATTCCAGCCTGATTTATTTCATATGAGCCATGGGATATGGGAGTCTGCAGATGTCACCCATCAGGAAAGCACTCACCAAGGTGTGTGCACAAGCTGCAGAAATGGCCAGGGCACGGGTCACTGATTAGGATGCATCTATGCTGGAAGATTCAGCAGCACTTGAGAGTCCCCACTGGCACTGCCTCACCATCAGCTGCAATCAGTACAAACCAGAGCTGCCCCTTCTCAGCCTCTCTTGGCTGCCCATCCACCTGTGCATGGTGTGGCTGAGAGGAGGGCCCGTGGGAATTTTGGTCCTGCTCCACCTGCAAAACCTGGTGTGGGGAAGGCAGCTTCACTTCACTCTTGGAGAGCCCTGCCTCACCTCCCTGCTCCTGCCTCCAGCTTTCCCACCTGCCTTTCTGCCTCCTGTTTTTGTCCTTCCTTGCTGGGTTTCAGCAGGCACAGCGCACCACATCAACCATGCAAAGGGCTGCTTCCCCACAAGGAATTAATGTTTTCAAGAGGAGAAGGAAGTGGGTTTGCTGTTTCCACAACAACTCTCATATATTGTGACAGAAGGAGGTAAGGAGTCTCTAATTAATCCTAAAGAGTTTTAAATGCAGGTTTGTAAATTTGGGGACATTTCTGAAAGTTCTGAAGAAATGAAGGTCTGATATTTTAGGAGCTGGTTTAGTTTCAAGACCTCGCTGCCAATTGCCTGATGAAAAGTCTGTCTGACTGAAAGTCTCTGCAGATGGCAAAGGCCTTTTCCTGCATCTCTGTGAGTGACGCAGCACCCTGAAAGGCTTTCCAGATGAGTAAAAACAGATGACATATTCATGTCTTTAAACTGTTTTGTTACATAGTCCTCACCATTAGCCATTCTTTTTTTTGCCAGTGATGATCAAGAGCCTGCATGCTGCGCTTACGAAAAAGTATACCAGTGAAAGTGACCACTGTTGATATAATCACTGCCAAAATGCACCACCCACTGCATCACTGTGCTCACATTCACTGTTTGCTTTCCACAGACATTCAGTAAGCACTGATGAATGTCAGTGGGTGCCATTTTTTCTGTGTGGAGGAATTAAATTCCATTCTTTTGCTTCATACACACTTCCATTCCATATGGCATTGTGTCAGACTGCCCCTTGGCTGTCATCTGAAACATGGCAACAAAATGTAATGGAATATTGGGAAGGGTCAACTTCTACCACTGTATTACCAACATCTGCCTCTGATACTGTGGGTTAACATAATAAACCAGAAGGTATTACTTTTGGAGCAGACTATATAAAACATAATTAATGTATATAAGTAGCAAAACTCATTTTAATTTTAATGTTTTTTTTTTTTTTTTTTTTTAATTCAACCATTAAAAAAGAGAGTAGCAGACACATAAAACTAGTGGGATGAGACCTTGTTTTTGTGAAACTAATGCGCCAGTGTCTGGCTTGAAGGAAGTAGTTGCAATTCTCAGTGAGCTCTCAAGGTGCTCACTTGAGATTTTTGATGAAATTCAACTCTTCTCGTTGCTTGAAAACAACTGTTCACAAATGTATGTGCTGTCAAAAATGAGTGCCATGAACAAGGGGTGAACAAGAGAGATTTTTCTCTGGTAAGATAGAACTTATAAAAGTCAGGTAAAGGGGCATGATGGAATTTTTGAGTTGAGTCTCTGATTGCAGCTCTATACACTCCATTTGAAAATTTGCAGGTAATGTATTTTATGCTGACTGAAAACGGAGTCACAAATATACGGCACTCTTGAAATCTCTTCTCAAACAGAAAGTATGGCTATGTATTTTTTTGCTGCATTTAACCAATGTATCAAAGTCCATATAATTATTTGCCAGAGTACTGCACTTCTCCTTTCCCATGTCCCAGTTTCAACCCAGACAGTGCCAATCACACAGTGATATTTGGCTGTTGTGAGTGATGGTTGCTCTGAGCCAGGTCTCACTCTGTCTCCTATTTGGATTGACAGGATTAACACCAGGTCTGGTAGTTCCACTGATGCCAAATTGCATGCATGTACATATATAACTTGAAACACACTGCTCATTTAATCTTTGCGGTCTGTACTTGGTAAATGAGACTGCAACAATTCCTGAATGGAAGAAATAATAGCAATAACAATGAGTTGTTCTGCACTGGTTCAGGGGCAGAAACAAATCCGCTCTTCCTAACATCAAAGTCTCTCTGGTGACCATGACCTACCCACAGGGAAAGCTGAGTTTCCCTGAGCAGACTCCACCATCTGCTCTGTGGAGAGCGTACCTCTGGTCCTCCCGAGGTGTGTTCAGTGGTACCAGGATCTTGGTACCACTATTTCTACCAAGGGCTAAAATTCACCATGATTCTGCAAACCCAGTGATAAGTACCATCTTTATAAATTGGAGATGCTTTTTGTAGCACCTGCAGCTCAGTGCGGGGATAGCACTGCACCAGCAAACAGCCCCATGTGCCACACAGTCCACCACTATGCAGAACAAACTGAGCTTGTCCCCTCCTCCCAGCCTCAGGCCTGGACTGCAGTCCTGGTGGGCACAAGCTGGAGGATGATGGCCTGCTGTGCCTTTGGAGAATAATCTTCCCCCAAAGCACACTTCTACGCTGATGGTTGTGAGAGCAGCGCTGGTGTCATCACGTACTTACCCTTTGTTGAGCATCTAACTTCAGAAATGCTTATGGTAATAATGAGTCAGTGTTTATCAGAGAAAAACCTTCTGCTCTGATAAGAGAAACACATACATAATATGCAGTTTCAATGACTGCGTTCATTTCTTTGATTTCTGATTGTGTATTTCAAGGTAGTTGTCAAAACCAGGCAGCAAAAGATGCTAAAATAGTGCCAATGAAGGAGCACCCTCTGCATTCAGAAGCCAGCCCTGCAGGCACAAAGTGGTGTCACTCAGCACGGCCACACGAGCTCCTGCAGGTATTATGCGGGGCCGAGAACACCAGCACAAACCAGTGCCATCCCTCCTCAGAGACAGAAGCACTACAGCTGCATGCCTCTATCCCTCGCTGGAAGGGCTCTTCTCACATGTCCCTGCCATGCTGCTGCAATGTGACTCCTCTGTGAGGCTGCAAGGCCCAGAGAGCAGCTCTGCGGGCACCAAGAGCAGGACTTGTCTGCCTGCCAGAGTGCTGCTAACAGCTGGCTCAAGGGAGAGGTGAAAGCTGCTGAAGTTCTGATGAACTTGGGACAAAGTTTGATGAAAAGCAGATGGAACTTTTAGTCATTCTTTTATTTTGCTCACCAAATGGGGCCAAACATTTGGGAAGCTGTCTGTGAACATAACGCCCTGCTCTTCAGCCATCTCAAAAACCACTGAGAATGTGACTTAATAACCCCGCCCCCCAAGGCAGGGACCTGTCCTTCATCAGCCTTGTGTCAGCCTTGGCAACCAAACGGCCACCTCTTGCCTTTGATGCTCCTCTGCTTTACCAGTTGTTCTCAAAATAGCCTCCTTTCCTGGCGCTTGTGCTTGGTGTACAAGCACGCCTTGTCCTCTTTCCATATATACTTTGAAGCAGAACCCCCTTTACATGTTCAAAAACCTTTGCAGGAGCTTTGCTGGATGCTAGAGACCAATAATGTGTTCATTCTTGTTTTCAGACCCTCAGGATCTATCATGAGTTACTTAGGAGAAGAGGCCATTACCTCTTGTACCATTACAAGAGGTAATGGCCTCAAATTGCTCCAGAGGAGGTTCATATTAGATATTAGGAAAAATTTCTTCTCCGAAAGTGTGCTGAGGCAGTGGCACAGGCTGCCCTGGGAGGTGGAGAAATGATCATACCTGGAGGTACTCAAGAACCACATGGATGTGGCACTGAGGGATGTGGCCAGTGGGCATGGTGGGGATGGGCTGGTGGTTGGACTAAACAATCTCAGTGACTTTTTCCAACTATAATGATTCTGTGATTCTTTGCTGCCTCACTGCAATACACTGCCCTGTATTCCATCACTGACAACCCCAGCCCTGTCTGCCCAGCACACTGCTGACAGGGCTGGCCATCGTTACAAGAGGCTCTGTGTAAGTGAAGAAGGCTTGCAGGGGCAAGGCAGGAAGGGCAGCATTTCCCAGGGTTCCTGCCTAGCAAAAGTTTGAGCTCTTGAGCATTGCTTGCTTGGGGATGTTGTGCACTGATCTACATGAGCACTTGCAGTAAATCACTCTTCAGTTATTCCTGTTTTTGGAGTGAGCACGTTTTCTTCATTAATTTCTTGACATGAAGGTCAGGAGCTGTCAACAAACTGTGAGAAAGGCTGGTTTTAACACATTTTCCTTTTGCTGGAAACATTCCTGCTTGAAGCCTGTGCAGTGGCCCTGCTTTGACACCTCCTGCTCTGCCATATGGCTCCATCTTGGATCCCAGAACCATGCTGCAGCCAGAGGGACAGGTGCAGCTCAGACACTGAATAAGTGTATGGGAGACACTTCTCTGTTTCCTTTGATACTGTAATTGACTATGTGATATAAGTCAAAAATATCTCATCTCTCCTCCTAAACCATGCAAACTCGAGGAGTAGAGCATAGGAGCTACCTGACCTTGCATGGAGATGTGACTGGTGAAGTCTCTGAAGGAAGCAAAACAGAACCTCAACTGCTTCCCTGGCAGCAGCTCTGCAGTGCACATGGCCCAAAAGGCCCCAGATCCACTCGTCTCACAAAAGGAAGTATTACTGCCACTGAACACATTTGGGGCTGTGAATACATCAAGCCTCTGAGGTGCACGAGACACTCGAGTGAAAGTTAGGTTAAACACAGCTTCCTCTGTGCTGCAAACAGTCTCTCTCTGAGACCTCTCAGCACCATGATTGAACCATCAGTGGCTTAACCATGACGTGATGCAACACAGGAAGCCCACAGGCCTTAAGGAAAGAAATTTCTGCTCTTCTGTGATCAGCACAAAGCCTTCCTCATGCTAGACTCCCTAAATGAAAAATGTACTCCAGAAAAAGTTGCCTCTGTGCCATAACGTCCTGTCAGTACTGAAGTGCTGTGGTCCTTGAGCTGTGCTCCAGAAGTTGTCTGCACTACAGCCTTCATGAGCACTCATAGAAAATTCTCTACTACACTTACTGGCAGAAAACTGTCACAACTCAGGAAACAGTCCACCTGCATAAAACAGCCACCTTTCACAATTCAGAGCAATCGCAGTTAAGAAGGTGGGATATCCCCTGAACTTTTCTGCATCCAGAAAGCCATACCAATATGAGAGAGCACTTGGCAGAGCATTGTACTTCATAGCCACTTGTCAGATAGGAGGAATTTCGAGACAAACCAAAAGCCTTTGTGATCCAATTGCCACACCCATGGACTATCCAGTCCTTAGGGTTCCTGGTTTGAACGATGATTTCCCCAGAGGTTCACAAGCTACTTGCCAGGGAAAATACAGATAACTATTTATGAACCACAAGTTGTTTCCAGAAAATGGGTGAGTTTGTTCACCTTGTAAATTCAGCTGCCTAGAGACCACTTTCCCTCAGCTATTAAGCCAATTTCTGTCTGCAGCAGCATGTAGGACATACTCAAATCATCTCGTGTAGATCCAGACTTTGAAAAGTGGGTTCTTGGGATAAATTCACTGCAGAGTCTGGTTTCTGGTCCTACTGAGCTATTATCACAGCAGCATTTGGAAGGGGTAGCATGAGCACACTCTAATGCTCATGTTCTGGTAATTAACCAGGATGCAGCCCCAAATCCCTGGGATTTATCAATAATAAAGGTCAAGAAATAGGTAGGGGAAAGCTTTTGTTTTAGGACACATATTCTCCATAGCAGACTGAGACTCTGAAGGAAATTATTTTTAGGATGTTCTCTAGAGGACATTTAATCACCTTGGATATTTGTTTTATATCAGGCCTCTTGTGTACCTTATGAGTTTGCGTGTTGCGCTTTAGGTGGTAACTTCATTACTCACTCATGGCATGGGAAGGCATTAAACAAGGTGCCTCCTTTTCAGACTCTTATGGGAACAGGATCCCTTCCCCAGAGGGCTAGCACTGGGAGACTTAAGTGGTGTAGTCCTGCAGATCAGTGGGCCCAGACTAACTCTTTCTGTGATTTCAAATGTGGTTAGAGAAGGTGAGAGGAGCTGAGGAGAGAGGGTGCCAGAGAAATGGGCTTTCAGGAGAGTGAGACAGGCCTGATTTGTGGCTTTTTTTGGTGCGATTTTTGGGAAACACATTGAATTAACTGCTGTCTTGATTTCCAGCCTGATAGCTAAGCTGGCTCTGTGTTTCCATACAGAGGCAAGCATCCATTTGTGAGGTCTTCACGCTGGTAGAAGGCGGCATGGGGGCTTTTGTGCTCTGCTGCGTTGGCTCCTTCCCCTACCCAGGCAATCAGGTCTAAGCAGGGATGCACAACAATTGCTGAACTTCCCCGCCGAGATCCTGGATCCCATCCCAGCACTGAAGATGCTGTCATCATTCAACCACATTTAGTCGCCTTTTGTTGTTTGCTTGTTTTTTGATGGTGTGACAGACATGCTCTGCCAAGCTGAGAAAGCTCAGGAACATAACTGCACAGATATGGAGGGGATGAGTCATGTGGAGCCAGGGGCTGGCGGCAGAGACCCTTGTGTGTGAGGCTGCGGTTATGTGAAGTGGGAGGTGTGTTGCTGGCTGCAGAACTGAAGTGGGCAGGCGTGGATGACTCAAATTAAGGTTGCTGTGAATCAAGAGCTCTGAAGATGAAATCAGGGGGTTGCTGGTAACATGAGTGACTTTTATGGGTCAGCTTGAAGACTCAGTTTCCTTTCTATCCCCTCCTCCTACTTGTTCTACAGAACCACGCTACTTCTGCCCCTCAGTTTATCTTCTCATTCCTTCTAAGAGCCTTCTGCCATGTTTCATCCTTTCTGTGCTCATTTTAGCTAAATGTTTTAATCTCCTTATGAAGAGAGTGATATGAATTTTCTTTCATAAACAGACTGATGGGAAAATAATGAGTGAAAAAAAATACTGCTACTACTACTAGCACTAGCTGTATGGAAACATGGTGGGCAGGACACTGAATTGCAGGGCAAGGGTGGGCCGCCATCCCCTGCTCTAGTGCAAACTGCCTGCAGCACTTTTAGTGTAATGTTTGTCCTCCCTGCAGCTCAAGTCCCTGTCTATAACTGGGTTAATATTGTTGCCTTTCCTCAGAGGGACACATCAAAGAAAGGACTAGTTAGCACAGTGACGGGACTCATCAACTCAGAGGCAGGCATAAGACGATCAGGAACTGCAGAGACCTGAAGCAAATAAAAAAGCTGAGTTTTTCAGGCTAATCTTTGCCTCTTTATTAATTGTTTGCATAATTGTTAGATTAGATGTAAGAAAGGAACTCTCTCTTCTGAGGGTGCTGAGACACTGGAATAGGTTGCCCAGAGAAGTTGTAGATGGCCAATCCCTGGAAGTGCTCAAGGCCAAGGCTTTGAGCAACTTGGCTAGTGGGTGGCAACCCTGCCCATGGCAAGGAGTTGAAACAGGATGGGTTTTAAGATCCCTTCTGACCCAAAATATTCTATGATATTTCTATTTCTGTGATCCTGTAACAGGATCCATGAGAGGGTCCATGTTTTTTGACACATGAAATAAATTACTTAACATTAATTGCGAGTACTTATGCTTAAGAATCAGTTTTGTGAAAACAGGCCTATTTATAAACTCTTCGTTACATAGGTAACATAGCCTCTTGCGCAGGTAGGTTCAAAACAGTTCATAGAAACTGTTCTGATAAGAAATTCAGCGTCTGGCTGACATTACAGAAGCTGTCTACTTTCTCTGGAAATACTATGTTTTTGATGAAAAGAACATCACTAAATGCATCACCCAAACTAAAAAGCTTTTCAGTGGGAAAAAAAAGTCATCACGGTTGGTGGAGACCTTAAACATTCATTCTACCATTTTCCAGCCCTTCTATGAGTTCTAGAAACTTGGCCTTTGCAACTCCCCTTTGGGCTGTCGATAAATTACAGTGTAATGAAAGCTGCAGTCTGAATTTGTTTAAAGAGAACCAAAACTATGTTTTTGCATCAGTAGATTTAGGTGCACTTTGAAGCAGTATGACACTGCTGTTGGTTGAAGTAGTACACACGTCCTTATGGCCCAAAGACCAACCACTGGGAGCTGTGAAGGGTTCATGTTCCCTCCAGGTGCAGGAGACCAGGGCATTCACGCAGCACTAAAGGGGCTGGAGGAACTTCAGGCATTAGTGCCACTTTACTGTTTGTCACCATTTCCTTTCTGGATTTAACTAGTTATAGCAGGTATTTCAGACATCTGGACTATCACACCTGTATCCAAAAATGGCCAGCACTCCATAGTGCTCTCAAGCTGTTTTTAGAAAAGAGGATTTTGTGTTTTTTGAAAAGTGCCATAGGGAGGAGACTATAGTAGAGTTTAGTGAGGTGGAGGCTTCAGTCCTGTGGTCCTGTCAAAAGACTGGTCTGAGAAGAAATAGCCTCAAAATGAGGGATAGGCTAATGAAAATCACAAGTATTTTATTGCAGGACTCAGTAGCAGCTAATTAACACCTGTGACAGCTTACATCCTGCCTGGTGGTGGAAAGGAAACACTTCGTAGGCGTCCCAGTGCTGACATTCATTCTTGGCATTTCCCCTGAGCTACCACTGCAACACATAGAACATCACCAGCAGTGTGTTTGTGCACAGGCTGCCCACACCTTGGCTGAGCATGGACAGGGCTTGGGAGAATGGTTGCTGTCTGACAGGGGCCTCACAGGGTAAATACAGTCCTGCCAGGCCCACCAGGAGTGTTGGGAGCCCTGGATTTAGCAGGATCTCCAGGCAGGACCTACTCATGCTCAGCAGCATGAGGCTGCCCATGGTAGTCTGCTTGGGTGTTCCCAGTGTGTCTCTACATGGTCCAGAAAGCTCTGGCTAGTAGCTCCACAGCTCCAGCTGGAAAGTGGCCTGAGCTGGCCATCCCCAGCAAGCAGTCTGGACAAGGTCTCCCTGCTTGGCAGGGTGATGGCTTTGAACAGAAGAGATGTGGATGCTCTGTGTCATGCCAGGTCCATGCACTGTGACAGCATTGCCATGGTCAGTGTTGGTTGGTCTCACCACGAGGTAGAGGAAGACACTAGGAATGACATCCTCTGCCCTGTGCACAGTCACAACCCATCCACGCCACTGGTACAGCCTCACTCTCTTTGTTCCCCTTCCCCACCTAGAAAAAGCACTTTCCCCTTTCATGATGTGACAGACCTGGACACAAGACTTCCTGGTGCTACGAGAGCATTTGGGGGCTGGACCCCTGATTATCAGACCATCTACTCACTGCCTCTGGTCTGTTCTATGTGGCACCATAGCCTCTACCTCACAGGACTGCTCCTCAGGTGCCCTTGGCACAGAGCTTCTTTTGGGGCACGTAGTACAACCTCGGCTTTCTTCTGGGTGACTGCCTGTGTTGCAGCTGCAGGGCCCTCCCCAGTCCTGGGTGAGCCCTGGGTTGATGGAAAAGCAAAGCTGGCCCTGCTGGCAGCAGCCTTCGGGTGAATTCTTAGGTAGGATTCAAAACCAGAGCAAAACCAAGCAGAATGTTCCAGACACTGGAAGTTTTCCAGGCATTTTCCATTTCCATCGGATTTTCACTGATTTCCTGCATGCCCACTGGAAACTCACTCTTCAGTATCCTCTTCATTAAGGAATACTGAAACTTACAGGTGGGCAAAAATCAAATAAGAGCTAGGTCCTCTGGTTGCTCTAAGGCTCTTTGAACATGAGCCCACCTTTTGATTTTGTCATGATCCCTCTGGATGGCATCCCTTCTAACATGTCAGCCATGACAGTCAGCTTGGTGTCATCCACAGACTTGCTGAGAGTGCACTCAAGCCCATCGGTCCCAAGACAGACCACTGGGGGACATTGCTTGTCACCAGCCTCCACCTGGACATAGTGTCATTCACCACAACCCAGAAAACTGAAGCATTACCTATCAGGGAAACCGCATATAAGTGAGGCAGAAAATTCACCTGTTCTTCTTAATCCACTGTGTAACAGAGTGAGAGGCCTAGGATTCTGGGGCAGACTTGGTCCAGTTCAGTAAAGGTAGGGGGCTTTCCTGGCCTCTGCTTCCCAACCTCCTCCATACCTAATAGCTGAACATGCAGGGCAAGAAGGGAACAGAAAAATGTCCTCAGCTGTCAAGCCACGTGTGAATGTGCTGGATTGGGTGCCAGACTTCACTACCCTTTAAGCCAGCTGCCTTTTTCTAACTTCAGTGCAAGTGCTTATAATCTAGCCAGATCAACAGAGGACCTTGCACTTTGATGTTTTTTTATCTCAAAACACAGGATCCTGAGCTCCTCTACAGTGCCCATGTAGAGGTGAGAGTGCAAAAATTAGCCCCACGAAGCTTCAGTCTGAGTCAGTGCTGATGGTTTTCCACATTAAAGAAATGGCTATTACCAAGATTTCAAGCACCCAGTGAAAAGCAGAGGACTTGAGGAGCTCTTACCAGAGGATAAAGTGCCTCCTGGGTGCTTTGGGCACAGTTCCTGTGGAACACAGAATTACAGAATTGTAGGGGGTGGAAGGGACTTCTATAGATCATTGAGCCCCACCCACCTGCCAAAGCAGCTCCCTAGCCCAGGTTGCACAGGTAGGCGTCCAGGCAGTTCTTGAACATCTCCAGAGGAGACTCCACCATCTCTCTGTGCAGCCTGTGCCAGTGCTCCGTCACTGCACTGTGAAGAAGTTCCCATGCACATTTGTGTGGAACTTCCTATGCTTCAGTCTGTGGCCATTTCCCCTTGTCCTATACCACACTCTGCTGAGCAGAGTCCAGCCTCATCTCTTTGCCTCCCACTCCTTAGATATTTACAGATGTGGATCAGATCCCCTCCAAGTCTTCTTTTTCCAAGGCTGAACAGACCCAGGTCTCTCAGCCTTTCCTCAAAAGGGAGGAGTTCCACGTCCTATGGATGGATGGCTGTTTAATTTTAAATCAGTTATAGGCATACAAGCAAAATGTCATTTGCTTTAACACCAAAATGGAGCTCAAAGGAGTTGTCCCATTTTGGGTAGGAGAATGAGTTTTAGCTAAATACATTTGATCTGTTTCTCACTGAACAACCCTCAAATACCAGCTGTCTTTACTGCTTACTGCTCCTTAGCAAACTCACAGGGCCCTCGACCATGCTGCCCTCAAGAATGCTTTCTCCCACATAGTGTGAACTTGTTCCAAAGGGGCACGTGTGAAAGGGATTTATCAACCATGAGACAAAAACTGAATTGTTGGAATGTCCTGTAATGGCAGAATCCTGATGTGAACTTTTGGTGTATAAAAAACAATTAGCATAAGTATGAAGACTAATTTTATCTCACAGAAGTGTTTGAAGCATTGGGTCTGAAAAATTGCGAACACTTGAGTATCTCTATTTTTTAAAAGAGTTTGGAAACTTGACAAAACTGCTGGGAGATCCCACAGAAATCTTTTGCTGGGTTTTAAAAAGCTCTGCAGGCAGAATATGAGTGGTATCAGCCCAGAACGCTACAAGGAAGGTTAGGAGATGACTTGGGGTATGAGTGTGAATTTATTAATGAGGAGGGAGAAGCAGGGAGGTATTAGGAGATGTGGTAGCTCTCTGAACTGAGAAAAGTAAAATGTGGAAATAACCACACAGGCATGGCATTGCTGAAAGCTTGAACTGCGGGGAAAAAATGATGAAGGTAGGTGGTGGGTTCTCTGCCGAGATCTCCAGGTGGAAAGGAAGGGCCCCTTGGTGGTGTCTGTGTGTACCACAAGCAGAAGCGTTTTAGGCAGACATGCACTGCAGGGCTCTCTCCAAGACTCACTAGATAAATTCCAGAGTGGACATGTGACCAGACTAGATGGTCCCATGGACTCTTTCCTGGCTTTATGAATGAACCTATGTTTCTGTGTTACCCAGTTTCCTAAGGAAAAGAGAAACATCTCTCTTCAGCCTAGTATTTCTTTCATCTGATATTCCTTACTTGAGCACAGTTTCCATCGGCTTCTCCAGTGTTGTTTGCATAACCCTTCAAGGCTAAAGCCAGCTCTCACTCTTTGTTGTACTCATTACTCCAACCATGACTCTGACACATCACTTTCACTTCCATATTGCAAAAATTAGGGCTAATTGCACGGTAGGAGAAGAATAAGCATCTGAAAGGAACCAAGAACATCCAGAGACATTTTAGTGGAAAACTCCTCACTTTCTTGGGCAAATAGCAGAATTTAACTACTGCCAGTGACGCACTGCTCATTTCTGCAGTGGTTAAGTCGGCCCCTGCAAAGCTCTGGATCTCTGTCTCCCAGAAACCCAGTGGTGAGCACCCACCTATACTGGGCTAACACCAGTAGCTCTACTTCCATGCGGGAAATTGTGTATGTCTCACAAAGATCAAATCAAATCACAGGATGTTTTCTCTTATTTCTTATAGTTTATCTATTTTTATCTCTAAAAATTAACCCTAAAACCCCCTACCTTAAATGTTTTTAAAAATATAACAAAAAACACAAGAAACTCTCCAGTCAGTTATAAACAGATGACGGGAAAATCCTGCACTTGACTAATTGTAGTACTGCGGCCTGCCTTTGTGTGTGGGGATTTCTCAAAGTTCAACTTCTTCATGAATTGAGAGCCAAACCGAAAGCAAAAATCTGTCTCTGTTTGGGGCTGTGTTACGCCGATGTCAGGTGAGCTGGGCGAATCTGCCACTCCACATTTACTGACATAAACCAAGCAAAACAAACAGGTCTTTTGGGCATGGGCTTGAGGCATAAACTTGAAAAGTTCTGATTTCTTTGATTTCTTAAGAACAGCTCTCAGAATCTCTTTTTCTGGGAGGGAGTCTGCAGGGCATTTTCTTATTGGAATGAAAGGAGTGCAAGAAGTTGACTCACATTTCAAATAGTTATTTTTCATCCGAGAAAAGCTTAGTGTTTTCAGTGAAAGGATTTTTTATTTGGTTAAGTTTTTTATGATGCAAAAGTCATTTTCAAAACAATTTTGTAAAGAGAAAAAAAACAAATATATTTTTCCTCATCCCTTGTGTCCCTTTGGCCTGGCTGGGGCCCAGGACAAAGCTGGCTGTGGGAGCACTACACTCATGTGGCCACAACCGCACCATCACTGTGGTGCTTGGGAACCCGAACTAAGCAAATGGGGACATAGATGCCCCATCCCCACTCCACATGGATCAGAGTTTCAGAAAGCCTACTGCTGCAGACATGCCTGCACTGTCTTGGTTGGGTTGTGGAGATATCCCCCAGGGAAGCAGTGGTAGAATATTTGTTTCAAAAGGATTACCATAATCACACAAAATTGTAACCTCCTCTGCATGTGGAACCAAGGCACCTGATGTGTTTGGGCTATTAGCTGCCCACGCAGAGATTCTGTCTCCATTTGGTGCCCTGATTTGGCTGAGCCCCAAGCACTGTGCTATAATAAGTAAGGTTTATAACAATCATAGTAACATCAACATCAGACAAGCATGCCCACTCTCAGACACCAATCTGGTCTCTGTATTTGACACACTGACACAGCAACCCTTTGCTAGCAAAACAGTTGATTGAATGTTTATCTAGCATTAGTCTCTGGCTTTCAAACCAACCATCTGATGGTTCTCATTTTGTATGCAAAAGACCAGCGTTCCTTCCAGGAGAGTGACTTGCCTCTGACAGCCACAGCTCCTGGGCACTGTGTACAGTGGCAGGCAGCTCTCCTCTTCCTGCTGCACTTTTTTTACTGGGTCTTCTCCATGCAGACCCCTGTCACACAGTCTCTGGTCCAGATGCTAGCCAGTGAGCAGGTCTTTCCAAACAAATGGATGTGGGAGAGCCACTCTACTTATTTTAAGAAGAGAATTTTTAGTGTAATCATTCAGGAAGATACTTAAAGCTGAGAGGAAATTTCCCTGGACAGGTTTTGTCTGAGGGGGGCTGCTAACACAGTCCTACAAGGGATGCAACACAGTAAAGAGAGGTCCAACCTTTAAACAGCTTTCATATGCTTCACAGACCATAAATGTTCCTCAGAAGTCCTCTGCTGCCACTCAGACCAGGTGCCAGCTGGATTCATCGTAATCTGGTATATAAATAGATCTGGTTAGGGACTTTCAGCAAACTATTTGTTCAGTGGACCAGGACAGCTCTCTTGTAGCAATAAAAGGAAAGGTTTTCTGAAACTTAGCAGACATAGAATGGGTTAGGAAATGTGAGGTTCTCTAGTACCTGGGGGATTTTCTTCTCTGCAACTGCTCTGTATGCATGTTTCTAAACTCTGCATGGCTCAAACATCTAGTAAAAATGATCACATCCTTCTTCTCCATTCTATCCAGGTAACTGCCACATGTTGTAAATGTACCACAAACCAAGCTTCCCTGACACCACAAACCATGTTTGTTTCTCTGGCAGCACTGGAGAAAGGGATTCTGGTGCAGAGCCCAGAGTGTCTCTCTAAGAAGAAGGGATGGGAGCATCAGTGCTGACTTTCAATGCAGGGCTCATCACAGAGAAGTTCCAGCATTACTGTAGGGACATCCTCATCTGGACTGGTAATCCCAGCTCCCTTTCTTGTGCATTATGGGAGATCCCCATTTTCCCACCTTGTTTTGGACCTCTTTTTTTAGGATGAGATGATTGGCAGACAATCCTGGATAGCCATTCTCTTCAGGTGGGCAGACACCCAGCCTTGCAGGTCAGCCAGCCCGCTGCAGCTCTTTGGCTTCTCACTCTCCTCCTACATTCAAACAAGTTGCTGCTTCTTCACCAACCCGCACTTCTCAAATTACTCACGGGGAACTTAACTTATCAGTCTGAAGGTCTGGGAAATAACAGAGGCTACACCCCCTGATTCAGCCTCAGCTGAAACTATTTGCTGTACTAATGGACAAAGTGCATCTTGTGTTTCTCATCAATACTATTCATTTCTGCTGAGAAGTTATTTGTCAGAGAGAGCTGACTGAAAAAGAGCAGAAAGGTCTAATTGTAGTCCTCTCTACTTTCTTCTTAGAGTCTGCTCAGATGTAGTTTTTCATTTCCATTGTTTGGGGTAATTAAAAAAGTATCAGTTATTGTATTAGAAAGACATCCCCTCAGAAATTCCCCTATAGCCAGAATTTGTAAAATTGATTTGCAATGTCACTTTCGCAATATTGAGATATAAGTTTTGGCATTTTTTGAGGAGCAACAGTCTTTTCTGGTTCTTCAGGGTGTTTCTTTTTTTCTTCTTTTTTCTATTGGCAGTTGTAAATTTTGTCTTTGTTTTTCCTGGCATCTTCTTGGTTGACAGAGGAAAGTGAATGGGAACTCTGCTGAAACTTAAAGAAGAAGATAGACTGAGCCTTTAATGGAAGCATTTTCTTATGCCTTATTTTAGGAAATACGTAAGAAGCTGAATTTTAGAGAGCCTTCATAGAAAAGGAGTAATTAAAAACAGAATTTTGACAATAGGCCCACTCAAGCATTTTTTGTCTTGCTTCTGTTATGTGAAGGCACTAAAGTAATAACTTAACTCACTTTTTTTAGTCAGATGACTCAAAAAGTACTCATAGTCCCTACCAAAACAATCCTCTGAACACTGTTCTATATTTCCCACTGGGACAGAAGATGAAGTACTGGTAAGACTGAAGTGCTTGCTGGTATTACAACTCCCTCTTTTTCTAGGCAAGCAGTTTCTAATGAAAAAAAAACCTAAATCAGCCTTCTCCTTTACTTCTTTTGTCAAGAATAGACCATATTAATGAACAGGTGGCTTGGAAGAAATAGTTTCTTTATAAATACATGAGAATTGTGACTATTTCTGATGCAAGTGATGTTAATTGCCATTAGAACTAGAAATCTAGGCGTCTTAGTTTCAGTTGGGATGGAATTGTTTTCTTCAGTATCTGGGATGATGCTATGTTTTGGTTCTAGGAGAAAAAAAATGTAGATAACACATCGATGTTTATAGTTGCCGCCAAGCAGTGTTGTACAGAGCAAAGGCCATTTGTAGCAAAGGGCCCAAGGAACTGGGAGTGAACAGAATTAGGACAGCTGACTTAAACTGGCCAAAGGGATATTCCATGCCATTTGGCATTGTTACTATGACATAGTCCTAACTATTATCATTTTCCTTCTCACTGTCATAGTAAATAGTGTTATCTCAACCTACAAGTTCTTTTTTTTTTTTTTTCCTGATACTCTTCCCCATTCCACTGGGAAGGGGGAAAGTCAGTAAATGACTGTGGTGCTGAGCTGCCTGCTGGGTTAAGCCACCAGGCTGGGACAGGTAGCTCACCTGTCTGATGCAATCTTCTATCTCACACAGTCCCACATTTCAAGTACATTTATGAGATGGCTTAAGTTAAAAAATAATCTGTGTTCAAGCATTCCATTATCTGGAGAATATTTGGATACGGAAGTTTGCTGTGGTCACCTACAGGGACTTCCCACCACCACACGGCTTCTGAGATCTTAGTTTCAATTGCAACTGCAAGCAGAAGTTCCAGAATAGCACAAGAAAGGATGTTCCCCAAATTGTTTCTAAAATCAGGAAGTAGAAGAAAGCTGCTAAGACCTCCAGAGCTAAAACAAATGCTAGCTCCATTCACAAGGTATGCATTCCTGTTACGCGCTTTTGCCACCCAGACTTCTGGGCTTCCCCACTGTTAAGTAGTTTCTAGACTTAAATATAATGTAATGGGACTATGTTTGGCTGTTCAGACTACCACAAACCCTCAGAATCAGCACACACTGCAGAAGCCTTCAGGTAGTTTGAACATGGAGTAGCTCCATAAAGACTTCAGCACAATCAGCATGGAGAAAGGCCAGGGTAGTCCCCTTAAATGGGCTCTGTGTGGCTCAGAACAGTTATGGGTGTGAATTATAAATGCATTATGCAAATCTGCCCCAGGTGTCTGTATTTTTCTTCCCAGTAAAAACTGTGACATTTTGGAGAGACACAAATGCAGCCAATTGCATATATGGTTTGTATATTTAACTCCTTTACACAGGAGACAAAGGTAATAATGCTCAGATGGCTCTATTTTAAGCCAGCCTCCATGAAATTCAGGTTTTCTTGTTTGAAAACACTCTTAGTTTCTCCTGGAACTGCTGCTGGATGTACCTCAGGAACATGGCAGAAGAGAAGGAAGCACTCCACAGACATGGATTGATCAGTGGAAACCATGCTCAGTATATCAGAAATGCAGCCACTGGAAGGCCCTCAGCTAGTGATACCTCGAATTCCTTGCTATATTTTGCAGTTAAGCTGCTCTCTGGCTGCCATTTTGTGAAGCCCCAGTGCTCTTCAAGCCAAGTATGTCCCTTGCTGGAATAAACCTGCTAAACACCACCCCAGTGGAACTTCGGCTGCAGTGAGGATGACACAATGTCTAACATGAACAAACAAAGGGAGAATTCTGATCATGGGGATGAGCAGAAATTCAGCAAGTTGCTCAAACAGCAAAAGTCACAAAGTTGCTTTTAGAGGAATAGCACAAGCCACGCTGAGACGTTTTACTGGTGGTGAACTGAAGAGCTCATTTAAAAGAAACCAGGCAATTGCAGCAAACTTTCATGCTTGCACAATAAGCGAGTAGGTACTGAGGCAAGATGCCAACCAGCTACTGTGGATCATATGATGCTTCCAGTCACATGAGCCCGTGTTACAGAGAAAATCTCTCTGATGTGCCTTTCGCTCACGTTACTCAGCAAATTTGCTGCCATGGCTGCTGTGGCAAGTTATCTTCTCCGTTTTGTAACACTATGTGTTTTCAGACCCCTTAGTAAGGTTAGAGAGAAAGGCAAAGGTGTCAAACTCTATGATGTGAACATTGGGTAAACTCTTACCTTTTTATACTCTGATTTAGATTGTTAGAAACATAAAGGTGACTTTACCTGGTCAAACTGAAAGTTCTCATTTTCCCCTGCTTGCTTATTTAGTTTGGCACAAGGAAACAGACCCCTTTCCTACTTTATCAGCCTCCCATAGGCAAACAAAAAGTGTAACACTTCAGAACCTGCCAATTTTTCTCAGGAGGTGGGTGTGAATAAATGTCACTAGCGCTTGCTTTTTGAATGCATGGTGGGCTGGAAAGTCCCTCACTGATACCCCTGTGAGGCAGCCTTCAGCGAAGGCCCTTGCTTACATGCAATTACAGCTGTAGATCTGTCTCTACCCTCATTCTTTTTTGCCTTTTTGCCTTCTGCTTGGTCAAACTGGAATAATAAAACCAATGGCTATCTGGGCCTGGAAGGGTTTTATACACATCATGCTCTGGGCAAAACAAGGGACAAGCCAGTAGCACAATGGGAAGCAGCCACTGTCACCCTTAGGGATTACACCTGGGGTAAACACATTGCCCAGTGTAAAATGTTTACTTCTTACAGCTGTCACTGAAAACAGAGGTCAGGGCTGAGTGGGCCACCATCTGCTTGCAGCTGCTGGACCATTCCCTAGGGGTTCCCAGCTGGGATTGCCCTCAGGTGAGATCCAGGGATGAAAGGTAGGTAGTAAAGGGTACAGATGAGAAGGAAAGAAGGTCATCTGCCCTTCTTGCTTCAGTGACCAAGGGAGCACAGTCCATCTCATCCAAGTGGGCTGCAACATAGTTGATGCTTATCAACTATGACCGTGTGCTGAAGAACACAAGGAACCCACAGTGACCCACAGGATTGGCAGAAGTGGGCTTAGGAGAGTTGAGCATTGGATGCCACACCCATCTGCCAAGATGGGTGTTTCCATGCTTTCTCCCAGGCCACTTGATATGCTCTGCCTTTCAACCTGCAAGCCCAACATAGGACTTACCTATGGATGTGGCCTCTTTAAGGCAGCTGCACAGTCTCAAGACCAGATGAAGTGCTATGTACAGGCTCTCCCAAAGGAGACGAAGTTCATGCCATGCACTCATCATCTCCCCTTAGCCCACTCCACCAGTTAGGAAGGTCCCAGGAGACACAGGCAGTTAGATCCAGCAGTATGGATGGAATAGAAATGGTTGTGTTTTTTCCTAAGGGCTGCACAAGGAGAATGTCCTTATCACGAACTGAAAGAAGCTTTTTACTATAGAGAAGAGTAAGATGAAATCATAATTCCCTGCCACTTTATTTCTTCATCTGAAAGATAGGCTGACTCCAGTGCTCCTCTTGGATTGAAAGAAGCATGCTACTCTCCATGTTGTACACGCTATCCTCAATATACCAAATGTGCATATTCAGGAACAGCAACCATGTCTGGTGTTGTATGAAACTCTCAACATCTAAGCCTGTGGTTTAAGCCCCTTTGCTGTCAATGGGGAGAAAGAGCCAGTTCTAGCAGAAACCCACTGACTTGCCATAGGTTCCTATCTTAGGAGATGTGTCTTGCTTTTTTTCAGGACAACAGAGAAAGTATAGATTACTAACTTGGATGTAGATGTGTCAACTTAGACAGAGGAAATACCCAATATGTGTTTATGACCATTCACTTTTACACTGACATACAAGGTCTCATTGGGTCCTTACACCACCTCGCTGTGCTAAAGGGAGAAACTGCATGTCCACACAGTCTCAGACTTCTATTTCATCGACTCTGAGTAAAAGATACTAGTTTGTGCTTGTGTTTGAACAGCACTCTGAGCAATAGGAGTTCAGTATGTGTTCCTTCAGCAAACAGTTTTGCCATGCACAACATTGATTGTAATCATCATGTCCAAAAATGGAAATATGTAAGCCTTATGCTTCTGTGTAATTGCAGGCTGAAGGGAAAAAACAGAGACATGTCATAGGTCAAAACACATTGGAGGGACAGCCAGTCTGTCTTCACAGCACTGACTATTGCTGATTTACACCACTTAAGACAGTGGGCTTCCGTCCCCAAGACTCTGCTCCAATAAAATCACTCTTCAGTAGATGGTTGTCCTTAGAGGAGCAACCTAAGAAGGCAACCTGGAAGTGAGTCCCTGCTATTCCCCTCTGCAGATATGACACCACTTTGCCTGAATCCCATGCTGGCTCTTGGTGAGCTGTGGGTTGTGTGCAGCAAGACAGTTACGTTATAGTTATCTTTTTCTGATCCATCAGTTTCTTTTTTGACACTTTTTGGTGAATGTTGGTGGTATTTCATAAAACTGTGCAGGGTCATATGGCATAACATTCATCTGCCGTTTTATCTGGGCTATCTCAGCCTTGTGTCAGAATGTGGGAAGTGAAAGCAGAGGCACCACCTTGTATTTAGACAGTGACCACCTTATTTTCAAATTATCTTCTCTACTTTGTAAACAACTCATGCAGCAAGTGAGCAACATCACAATAGTAAGGTTTGCAGGTGAGGTAGGCAAAGAGATGTGCATGTGTAAGCAGCTGGAATGAGAAGGGCAGATGTGCAAGGGTGCATTTTCTGTGTACTCCACGCTAGGTGGAAAGTGGTCACTCTTGGTCACAGGAAACCATGAATTTGCTTTCAATTAGAAGCAACATATTTTCCAAGAAGCCGTCTTAACACCAGTCAGCACCATTCCTCTTAGCAATCTATACCTTACGGAAGAGCTGTAAGAGCTGGACACCCTGCATAACATCTAGAGAACCCGTAACATCTAGAGAGCTTGACAGGACTCATCAGTAAATGGGAGCTATATAAGATGGAGAGATTTAAAAGTGAAAGAGGCTCCTGGGAAGACTTCTGGCTTCATGAACCTTTGTGTCAGACAAGCTTTTAGTCATTTTATGATTCACTACTCTTATTGTGCTAAAGGAGGACAGACACACTGCCTTTCTTCCACCCCATCTCCTTTGTCCAATGCTGCCTGCATGATCCTGGTGGAAAAGCATTCTTTTGTCGGAAAGACCCAAGAGCAATGGAGAGCACCTCTCTGGAAAGGTCTTTTGGTACCACTGGGATGTGATCCTGGTCCCGGTCTCCGGCCTCCTTTTCTATGTTGTCAGGAAGATGACTCCTAAATCTCTGTTTCCCATTTGCTTCAGGGCACCTGAAGAGATTGAGGCTTCTCCTGTCTGTGGTGCACTGTGGGTGGAGGGATAAGAGTGTTCTCTAAGAGCACCTCAGGCCTTCACTCAGCAGCAAGCTGAGGAGATGAAAGTAACTGTGGGTGTCAGAATTGAGCCTGGATGATGAATTAGCTGTGGCCTGATGGCAAAAATGTTTCCACTGTTGGAATCCTCACTGCACAGGATAGGGCAAGATGCTGCCATGTCAGATCCTGTTACCAACCTTGCACAGTTTCTACGTCTTAGAATTTTTCAGAAGAGAATTCTATTCAGACCAGACAAAACTCCAGTCTTGCAACATATTTCCCAGGAAGCTGGAAGGGCAGATTAAAGAACCACATTCCAACAGACGACAGTGAGAAAATCAGGCTAGACAGAAACATAATGCCAGTCACACAACTATTCACTGTTGGGCCAATTTCCTGTTTTTCATTGGAAACTAGTGAAATGAAAGTTAAATTCAGCGGATGGATTTCAATTGCAACATCATTCTCTGTGATGCACGTTAATGGGTGTTAACTACATTAGGCCTCTAAGATAAACATCTCCACAATGTGCAGAACTGACAAGACCTTCTTGTGAAATGTATTCCAGGAAATCAGTAGGGTAACGGTGTCTAGTGAGGAATCAATTTCCAGGAAAATAGTCGGAGTGGAAGGTCTGAAGATATGAGAAATTGAACAATATGGAGGGAAAACCTAATCACAGCAAACTGTGATATCTACATATCTCAATGCAGGGCTGAAAATGTGTTATAAAGCATCATGTGGGTAGCAGTGAGAAGCATTCAGAAGTCCTGAACTATAAAAGATAATAATATTATTTGTATTTGTCTTAAGCCCACTCCTTGTGCACTCATTTCAAATGAAGAATGTGACAGAGATCTTATGAAAAAGAGCTGTGCAGTCATATAACAAGAGACTGTCAGAGTGCATGGAGATAGGGCAGCTAACATGGGTTTGTCCATGCAATTATAAAGTAGTTGCTTCCCATTTTGACTCAGCAATCAAAAAGACTTTCTTTCAAAGTAATTTCCCAAATATTTGCTAGAAGAAACCAAATGTATCTTTATTGCTTTATGTTGCAGACACATTCTTCCTTTTACTTCTGGTTTTGTTGTTCGCAAGCCTGAGTTTGAAATGTGGGGCTCCTAAACCACTGACAAAGATAATTAAATATGTTAATAAATAATAATAAATAAATAAAGGAAAAGTGACAACCCAGCCCAAGCTAATTTCAAGAAGATGACATAACTGGACAATATTCACCACAAAGTCAGAGAAAACTCACTGTTTTGGAAAAAAAGAGCCCCAAAACAGGAGAAAAAAATATTTTTCTCTACTAATAATTATTGGGCATATTTGTCTACCTGAACATGTCACCCAAATGCACTTGTCACAAGGCCTACCACTATGAACCAGACAAGACACTTAAACCCTTTATCATTGCAAGGGTCATGTCAAAACAAGTCATGGTGGCTTGCACTAACATGCTATCACAAAAATAAGGATGAGTATTTGCATCTGAGAAGTCAGCCAGTTTCTCAACCAGTTCCTATGTCAGCTGCTGCTTCCCCATTGCATGGGCCCAGGGGCATTGTGTGCAACACTACAGGTGGAAGCTCTTCAATTAACTGGACATCTCCCTCCTGTTTGCTCTGTTGCAGCTGTTTGACAGGTGTCAGATATTCTCAGCACAGGGCTGCTGCTGTTACTGGATTGGTACTGACATGAGCTGGATCTTAAATGTTCCTGCACTGTTACTTAGGCTAACAAAGCATTTCCAATGCAACCAAATTTTATAAATGCCTTTGATAGTATTTGGTACTTTTTTACCTCCTCAGAAGCTGACTAGACAGTAAGAAAATAATGCAAAAATGTTAATATCACTACGTAGCTTCCATATGCTTAACAGCCAAGACACTGAGGCTTGTGAGACACTCAAATGAAGGACTGTAAGACTCACATGTAACAAAAACATGGATCATAATCATTTCCCCCCTAAAAACAAAAGCCTTCTTTTAAAGAGAGTTACAGCCAGAGGATGCATCAGAGGCTTATAAACTACTTGAAGTTGGAGCGTATTTGCTGACATGCTCAGAGAAGTTTGAGTGTACTCTCACCCTCCCATGGGACAGCTGGTGAATGGGAATAGAGTTAGCCAGTAACAATGTGGTGGGGACAAGTGATGACTGGGAAGTTCATATTAGAAATTAACTATGACAAGTGCAATCAGATAATCAGTTAATATTTTCTCTACACTTTTTAACTGTTAGATATTTTAGGGGCAGATCCAAACACCTCCTGAATTCTGATAAGGCTTTAGCAGGATTTCTATTTTGTTCTTTGTATTATAGCACTACTTATTAAAGAAAATTGTACCTTCTCATTTTCCTGTGATCACACATACAACTTCTAATGTGCCAGGTTTGTGGAGAAGGAGCGGCTTCTGCCTATGCACGAGGTTATTAACATGGTAGAAGTCAATACAGTGTCGTACCATGATAGTGACATAACAAAGATCTTAGTGATCTAGTGCGCTTCTGCTGAAGGAAACTATACTACGGGAAATATCTAATTGTGGCCGCGCAATTGATTCAGAGCAGAGTCCCACTAGGGACAGAATGAAATCTCTTCATTCACAAGATCTTGATTGGTAGCAGATCATTGAATTACACTGACTTTTTTAAAACAAGTCATTGACTAAAACTTGATTCAAGCACCATTTGAAGCGTCTTGTTTTTGCATCCCAACTTTGTAGTATTCCTGCATAACATTTCTGTGACTACTCAAATCAAAGCCTGAATGCTGCTCTTTGTCCATTTTCTTTCTGTGCCCCCCGACTTCGCATTCCAGGCAAGCACCTGTCCACTAAATCCACCCTTTTAATTGTCAGATGTTATCTAGTTTATGCTTTCACCATCTGTTTTCTGTACTAATAATTAGAAGACTTTGTCAAGTAGACTCTCTCAGGTATACTGAAAATAAAAAGGATCACAGCTGAAAAGCACTGGCCAAGCACAGATTAGTTTTACCTCAGCCACGCTCAGTTCATAGTATGGAAAAGCAAAATGAAGTGTTAGAGCTCACACTGTAAAATCCCACAAATGGGAAGATACTGTTTCCATCCCCTCTTTTCTTCTAAGCAACAGACATTCGGGTCGTACCTTGACTGCAGAAAGGAGAACCCCTCTATGTGTTCATTGTGAAAGTCAGTAGTTTCTAATGAAAACTCCCCATTTTGAGGACAGATTTTTTTCACTAAAAATGATAGAATATTTAAAGACAGAAGGCTTTCATTGCTGTTCTCTCATGACAGCACAGTCTGACATCAAATTCTGAGATTTTTCCACATTTTTTGTCGTCATTTATCTTTGCTTAAAGTTTATTTTGAGCACGACCTATGTCAAGATGGAGTCACTTTTTATCTGGGATGCACAGAGAACAAGGTTGCAGGAATCAGGACCTTTTGAGTTCCAGCTACGTGAGTACACAAACAGCAGCACAAACCACTGTGAGGGAAGGTATCTTTGGCGGGAAAATTCATTCTGCAAAGCTTCCAAATGTAGATAGCGTGTGGTATCTTACGACTCGAGAAAGGAAGAACCAAGCAAAACTGTGTTTTGGGGAAGTAACACTAGAATCTGCTAAGCAGTAATAAAGAAGAAAAAAAGAGAAGGAAGAGAAAAAAAATAAAATAAAATAAACAGTGTCTGACTGTCATTTCCCTTTTAGAGAATTGCCTTAGTGTAAGAATGTAGGAAATTACTTTCAACTTGATGAAAGTTTTTTCAATTGGTACAGTATCATTCAAAATCTAGACACTAAACTGTAAACTATGGACATCATTTTTCTTGGTTTATTTAAAATCACTTTTATCTACATAGAATACTGTCCAAACCATAGCCAAAATTCTCGAAGACAAGCCAACTGAAAATCAATCCTTGACCAAAGAGATGATTGTTCTTATCATATGAGTTATTGTATTCTACTCCCAGTGTTAAACAGAAGTAATTTTGGTGGTATAAGATGGGTTTACCTTGCAGGTACCCCAGTGTGCTGAAAATGGAAGAAGAGAATTTCAAGCTCTGAAGTGATGTATAGGCCTCAATCTCATTGATTTTTATTTGTTAATGACCGCAGTAGAGGAACAGAAAAATGCTATTAGTGAGAAGGATATAGCAGTGATTTCTGTCTTGGGAGCAAATGCTCATCCTCTTCAGCCAGCACTCATTTATGCTTTCCGCATAGTGATGAACTGAACTGTATACTTTGATAGAACCTGAGCCCCGGCTCAGTATTCACACAGTACCACATTCTGTGGAAGGGGATGTTCCCTGACCAGTCACAATGATCCAGACAACAAAGACTATCTCCAGACATAATCCTGCCATTCACTATCCTGATAGCTTTTTTGAGATGATTAGATGCAACATTTGTAAAAATCAACAGCTACCTCTTATCCTCAGCCCTCCTTGTATGTTGAATATACAAGACGTTTTGTGTATTCATAGAATCGTAGAACGGCCTGGGTTGAAAAGGATCTCAAAGATCATCTAGTTTCAACCACCTTGCCATGGGCAGGGTATTCTGGCAAACCTCCAGACACCTAGCTGATAAAAGGGGCACACCTTGGCATGGGCCTTTAGAGATAAAATGAGCTGTCCATCTAATCTCCTTCCATGCTCAGTATCTTCATCTTCGTAATTCAAATCCTGAACACAGTGACTAAATCTTCATCTGAAAACCTGAACATGCTGTTCTGGGAATGATGGAACCAATGGTGTCTTCTTCTTTTCTGCAGACTCATGTCCGTGTTCCTGATCCAGCTCTCCAAAGCCCTCAATCCCTCCCATAATCACATTCCATTAAACACACCACAAGTGGTCTGGAAAGCACAGGCTCTTTATTACTGCTTAGCAGAACCTAGTGTTACTTCCCCAAAACACAGTTTTGCTTGGTTCTTCCTTTCTCGATTTGTAAGATACCACACACTATCTACATCTGGAAGCTTTGCAGAATGAATTTTCCCGCCAAAGATGGTGGTTTGTGCTGCTGTTTGTGTACTCATGTAACTAGAACTCAAAAGGTCTTGATTGCTGCAACCTTGTTCTCTGTGCATCCCAGATAAAAAGTGACACCATCTTGATGTAGGTACATTGGTCACGATCAGCCTTCCAAGACTGTTAAATGGCTTTTTCTCACTGAAAAAAAAAAAAAAGAGGCTTTTTTTATATGTACCAGGCACTGACTTCCAAAGTGTTTGTGGGAAATAATTTGCCTAGACGAAGAGTAGCTCTCTTACCTGTTCTGAATGAAATTAATCCAAAGATTAAAATTTACTGGAGATGCTAGAGGAGTATAAAATACCTGAAAAAAAAAAAAAGAATTCACATAAGCCTTGTCTGTGAAACTAGGAGCCCAAGACTGAAAACATACAAAGAACTAAATCCAACTAAATCTGGTAACTGTTCTAATTGGTTGGATAAAGATATTGATGTAGGAAACTGAAAATCAGAGAATGAAGAATGCTGAGTGCAAGAAGTTAGACACTGTGTCTGAGAAGATGTAGCTCTGGGACAAGGATTTCTAAGGAGCTGCCACTGGAGCTTCTCAACGCCACTGAGAATTAGAACCTTCCTGCTGCTGAGCCTCCTTAGGTGAAGTGCTGAGAGCCATGGGGCCCTTCCCAAGCAAATTTAGAAGGAAGTTGTTCCTCAAAGAGCATGCAGATGACTTGTGATATGTACCCCATCCTTCCAATGTTTAAAAGCATTGCCCCTGCTGTGACTATGCAGGTATCCCCATCTCAGGTCTCACAACAAAGTTCGGGCAGAGAGAGTTATCTACATGATCTAGATAGAATGGTTAGGTTATTTACTATACTGAATGGTTATGTCACTGTGGCATTGTCATATTTCCCCATGACAATAAGCAGCATGCTTTAATTAAGTGACCATTTGATCTCGATATAAAGTTTCACACCACATCTCACTGTGGTAAGTAGAACTTCAAAGACCTTGAGGGACGCAGGTAGTGCCCAGAATGTAACATATGGAAGTAACTTATTGTCCTCACACTCAGAATGCTTCATTTAGTCAAAGATTTCCCAATGAGGTTAAAATCGAGGTCTTCTCTTTGCCATGTGGCCCACAGGAAATAGAAGAGGAAACAGCTACCAACATCTTTACAGAGCTCATGTGTATGTATTACTTTTCACCCACAGAATGCAATTAACATTTTTAGCTAGACTGAAAAAAGAATGTAATAGGGCTAATACTGAACTTTGTTTGTTTCATGAGTAAACTGTTTAAATGTCATGGTAACTACTTTTTCCTCGCTTGTGGCATTCTTTAGGATTTTCCTTTAGATCAGTACAGAAATACTGCCTATATTGCTTACTCATGATAGTTTCATAGTTATGACAGGTTTACATTGCCCACACTCTCATACAAGGAAAACTCTGGGAATGCCTGGTTCTAGAAGTAAACAGAAATGTTGCAAGGGAAAGAGACATCTATTGAACACAACACAGGCTTGCCAAATTCCTACCACATCTGGCTCTCTTAAAATAACAGGCAGGAATCAATTGCAGCAGTATGTAGCATTTCAGTGCCTGAGTTTAGCAAATGTTTTAGCTGAGATTAACACTGGAGATGACTAAGTTAGATCTATCATAATTTCAGGGTGTCATGTCTGAAAGTTGCATGCTGAAGATCTATGTACATGGCCCTAAAAATAGCACTCATTACCTACCAAGTGGAAGATCACCTTACAAGTATAACAGTATTTTGGTTTTTGTCGTAGCTTACAGAATAATGAGTGCTCATTTTTACTTTCTGAATATTATTCTGTGAAGTTACTCAAGGATGGGATCAGTTCACGCTGCTGCACAGTGTTGTAGCAATATGGTGTTCGGCTTACAGAAATATTGTGGCAGTTGCTGGATCTTGCACCTTTTGGCTTAGGATCTTTATATGTGATGGTGCCTATAGGTAAGAAGATTCAATTTTTTCTTAGGAAGAGTTATTCTTCAAGTACTTCTGGAACACCTATCTATTTCAACAAGTAATTGTTTAAATGAATAATGTATCTGGTAAAATTCATAGCATTTCTTCTCAACTTCTCTTTAGACTGAAGATAGGTAAGCACTTCTTTTCACACCTGGGGAAGGGTTTTGCATACATATTGGCTGGTCCAGTAAAAGATGTATCCTCTGCTTACAAACTTTCTTGCTGGTACTAAATAAGGAAGTTGATGACTGTAAGACCACACGCAGTGACTGTTTTCAGAGAGTGAAAAATCCAAAACATATTAATCTGATAAATGGGTGAAAAGGTAATGCTCAAACAAACCTTTAAAAGGAAATGAGAAGGGAGAAAAAAATCTTCCACTGAATTCTCAGCCACCACTGAGCTGGCAACCGGACAAAGCGGCACACAATTACCTTCGCTATGTTCTCCTTGCCACCCTCTCTGTGTAGTGACTGACGCTGCATTTGCAGATGCAGAGGCTGGAATCTGGCTTCCCTGCTTCCACATGGTTCTGCTGGTTAGTGCTGGTGCCTGAGGCCAGCTGGCCCTGTCCCAGGTTTGGTGCACCTCCATCCTTCCCATGTTCCTTCTGCAGGAGAGATACGGTCCCCTTTGCCCAAAGGCCTCTTGGTGCCCTGTGGGAGCAGCAAGAGCTCATGCCAGATGAGCATTTGCTTCGTGAGATCCTCATAAGGTAACCCTGCTTCAAAAACAGGATAGTGATACAAAAGTAGAGTGTTTATAAAAAACAGCAACACGGCGGCTGTTGCTAGTAGCAACAATATGGCAGTCATCAGCTAATATGGAGATGTTTGTCTTGAATTTATCACCAGCTAATATGGAGATGTTTGCTTCAAATTTATCGTCTTGATTTTGATGGGCCGCCAAAACTTCATGAAGAACATTTTATTTTGCTGTGAGTGGATGTGCATTCACAGGGACAGAGGGCACGACAGCAAATAGGCCTCCCAAGCATGGGGCCAAATGTACTCAGGGGAGTCTGACTTCAGCCAGCAAAGTTACACATGGAAAGATTTGCCTTGCCTTACATTACATTTGCCTGGAGGATGAAGTCCAGGTGTGTGGCCATAAATGTTTCCATTCATGGTTCATTTGGAGGCGATGAGGATCTGGTTACAGGCATTTCTGCCTATTACCTAGGCAGTAGGTACAACACAGGATCAACACACTCACAAAAGCATCACTATGATGAGGAGTTTGGGGATGTTCTGTCATATCACCACAGGAAGCCAAATGGAGAGGAAATTCCTGTTCCTTCTGTCTATTCCTCCTGAGTGCATCCAGTGACAACCATGATCAAGGCAATAGGCAGCTGCTGTATCTGGAGCAGCTCTCCAGATCTAATGCTGGAGCTGGGAGGTCTTAACTATTCCTGAGCCTTGTTTTCTTCTCTACTTTTTATATTAGATGTGACGCATACACAAGGAACCCAAGAATTACACTCAAACCAAGTTTTTGGGTCAAGTTTTATGGATGAGTTCCTACACCACTGGCAACCCACAGTGTTTGTGTGAAAGTGAGGTGAGTTATACTTGAAAATCATGTGCAAGTTGGAAATGAATGTGAAATCCATGCTCCCTCTTGTTTCCACTGATTCTCATCTTGAGATATGAGGTGGTTTTGATACTGAAATTCAAAGCAAAACACAAGATGCAGAGGCAGGAGTGATAGAAGACTATGTCAACAAGAATATAAAAGGAAAACGTGTATAATCCTGAAAAGCAAAAGCAAGATTCACACTGCTCTGGTTTTGGTAGGAAATATAATCTTTCTGTGAGGACAAGTAAAATTGACAGAAAAGCACCAGCAGAGTTTCTGTTTAACAAATGAACAACACAAACAAGTGAGAATGCTGCTGTAATAACACAAGAAAATTTTAAAAGTAAGTAGATTCTCACTTTTGATACTTTTTCAGTATCTTCAAAAAGAAGTCTTGAAGCAAACACAATTAAGACCTAATCATAAGTTCTCCTTTTTTTTTTAATTTTATTTTTTTTTCTTTCTTTGTTTACTGTAAGTAAACAAAGATTGAGATCTGGATCTTCTCAGAACTAAGGGCAACCTGAATTCCCAGGGGCCTGTGCGCTGGCCATCTCAGGGAGCCCAGGGAATGAGTGACTCTTTAGCATCTTCTGAGATACAACAACAAGCTGAGTACCAGCACAGATCCCTTGAAATAAACAATCTGCAAGCACCAGTCTTCCCCATCTGAAAAGCACCAAGCAGAACCAGTCAGCTGATGACTAGTAAAAATCTTCAGAACTGCCAATATATTCTTGGGGGAGGAGGGAGTACCCACAAAGGAATAAACATACAGCAAAGAAAGCGCAAACAAAACTGGGTGTCATAAGAAGGGCACAGAATACTCCCTGGGTTGCATTCACAGTATTATTTTTCTTCTGTAACTTCTTCCTGTGCTGTAGTTACCCAGTGTGTAGAAGGGTGGTGCACCCACACTTCAGTCTGATATCTGATTAAGGATAAAAATTAACAGAGCAGAGCTGGGAAAAACTGACAGTGGGTTTCACTTTCCAGAAGCAGAGTTAGTGTGAGCCCAGATCCCGCAAGACTAACTCCAAGACTTCAGCATCAGCTGAGTTAATGGATCTAGCTCTGAGCTGTCACTGGTAGGGTTAGGGATTGATCTCAGGACAGCTCACACCAGCCTATAGGATCTGCAAGCCACCCTGGAAAGTGGAAGGAAATGAGAACCGCACTGAGAGATCACACAGAAATGTGCCCTGTTCTCTACAATCTACACACTCTGTTCTTTGGCTCTGTGGACACATCATGCAAAGCTTTCCTTTCCCCAGAAAAACACAGCAACTCTGACTCTGGTGTAATTGCTTTCCTTATTTTGGTAAATGTTCCTACTGTTCCCCTAGGAGGCTGCAGTTGTGCCAGTGAAGATATTACAGGAATCCAGTCTGTCTTCCATATTGAGATGCATTGATGCAGAACTTGGCTCTTTCTGCTGGATTGTACATGGCCTTGAAGGAGACCCTGCATCAGGCACATCCTGACATACACTCATCACTTCTGCTGCCTCCTTGCTGGTAAGACAAAACCACTAAGGCAGGTGTCAGGATTTGTTCACACTCCCACTTCTAAGAGCCATAATGTAAAATGTGCCTCTGTGGTATCGAAGCAAACAAAAGTGAGCTGTGGCTGGGATTTTCCCATTTGTGGTTTGCTAGGAGGGAACAAAAACAGACACTTTCCAGCCACAGCAGATTGCCTGGGTCTCTCTTCTTTTGCTCACCATCAGACCCTGATTCCTTCTCCCAGCTGGTGTTGCCTCCTTATTGCCATAGCCTTGGGAGTGTAAGCCCCCCATCATGCATCCTGATACTTGCTAATACCCAGTGTGGAGGTCAGCTTTGGTGCTCACATCTACATGGCCTGTTCTTTGAGGGCAGAGGAGGCTGTGGAGGCACTCGCTGCCCTTGGGACAGGGCTGGCAGAAGCCAACACATAGGATTCTTCCCCAAGCACAGTCAGGCTCTGTGCTGGGTGGCCGTGCAATCACTGCACCGAGCCAATGCTTTTTGGTCTGCCTGCTATTCAGTCGGGGTATGCCTGTTTGCAGTGAAATAAGCTGCTTCAAAGTCATTCTGGCACGAATTAAGTGTTTGTGATGCACAGCACACAAAAGTTAAAAAAAACAAATGAAATAATGAGAGAGAAAAAACCACCAATGTTTTCCATATGTACAGGAAGGCCTATGCACATAGTACAATGGCCAAATCCCCTGAACTATTAATAAACGGGACCTAATTAGATGGAGACAGAGCAGTGCGTGCCAACTGGCTGCCCTGTACGTGCTGTCCATACACTCTCATTACCATAGCTTGCCTCCTGGGAAACTCAGAGCATTATGTCCTTTGTACAGCTGTGTCCTTTTTGTAACCTAAGCTTCTGGTGTAGTTGATCACCACCCATTAAACTCTCATTTTCTTCACCAGTCACATTTTCCAGAACAAACCCTGTGTCTTAATCATGAAACAAACTGAGCTCAGAAATATGCCTGTGTACAGTGCTGGAAGCGAGGGCAACTCAGAATTGAATTGAGGAGACCTCTATGCCTCCTAGGTTCCTAACAGACAGATACATTTGGATGCACATTTATCACACACGTACATGTATCAGAAGTCCTGCTGGGTCCATCAGCAGGGATGCTGCAGCTGCCAAGGAGCCTCAGAAGAAATTCTCAAGAGAACACAATGCAGGATGGCAACATTTTTGAAGCAGTGTATATCAGCCCTTGGAATGTAGAAAGGAAATGGTGTATGTACTGTAGCCTCATGGGATTCATCATTAACAAAAAAATCAGTTACACTGGTAAATAAAAATCAGAGTTAAATACACAGGACTGTAGAGTAAGTGATTTTGATTCATGTAAGCTTTATGTCTAGTCTACAGAAGGGTGTATCCACAGAAGCATTGAAACTACAAAACCTCAGGAGAACTTGAAAGTTCACCCACACCACATCCACCCCCTGAAAAGCAGAGCAGCCTTCCTCTTTTCCTTCCAGACATGTTTATGTCCAGGCAGAAGTGAGTTTTGTACCATGGATTTCTGCCAGGCAAAACCGAGATGCAACCAGCTGTCTGCCTCACAGAGACATCTCTGGGTCAATATTCCATGGGACAGATCTGATGTGCGTATGCAAAGAACAGCTTTAAGGGTGCATTCAGCAGCAGATGTGCATCTGCGACACAGCCTGCAGACGAGAAGTACAGCATCCCCCAGGGGAAGCACCAGCAAGACGACTTTCCTCCTGGACCCACTGCTGAAATACTGCCAGCCCCTTGATCCTCAGCTCCAGTCCCCTACACAAAGACTGGTATCCAGAATACCATGTCATAATTCACTTTGTCAGTGTAGAGCCTGCATCTGCACTTCACAAATGATGGCTTTTTTGAGCTCTCCAGTTGGATTAATCCCTTATTGCTTGGACACATCATTCTAATTAAGAGGTATTTTCATCAAGAGTTTTTATTACATATTGTTATATGCAACTGTATTATTACCTAATGTCATTTCTTCTTTAAAAGCAGGATAGCATTTAGAAATTGGAGTGATCTCCTTTCTACTCAGCTTATTTTAAATTTCACTTATCTTCAGCAGTGAACAGCTCACCACCCGGTGTAACTTTACCAGATAATCCATTTCCATCCTATTTGACACTTAGATTCTCAGGGACTAAGCACACCTGCATTGCTTTCAGACATTAAACTGCTGTCAGTAGTTTTGTTTAAAAATATACAAAACCATTTATCTAAATTTTGGAAATTTCACTCCTCCTCTTAATTATTCTTAGTGCAAGTCAATCTGGCAGTGCATCTTTAAACTGAACTATCTCTGACCTCTGGGAGCCAAAGAGCAGACAGCGCCCACTGCCCTTTTGCTGCCCACACCACAGCCCCCTTTGCACATTCCACCTTGCAGCGGTGATGCGAGATGGAACATTTACCTGGCAAGTGGCTCATCTTTTCCACGCATAATAGATACATGGGTGGGTTTTTTTTTTATTCTTCTTTAAGGAAAAAAAAAAAAGAAAAAGAAAAAACACACACAAAACACGGAGCTCCCCTCAAAGGAAAGAGGAAGCCAGAAATGTCGTAGCATCTCAGTCCTGCCCCATGATGCTTCTTCCTGCCTGTGAATTTCCACCTGCTGTTCTGCACTATATAAGGCAGCACACGTGGGGTAGTACTGTTTAGTCGCCTGCGCCCGCCCAAAGGATTAGCAGCCGGGGAGCGATGCTGCCTGCCCTGTCCTCTGCAGCCCACCGGAGGTGAAGGAGCTCCAGCGGGACTCATTCCTTGGGTAAGCAAAGCCTGGGGATGAACGTGCGCTGTTGGGGTGCAGTTGGGGAGCCCCGGGCACAGCTGTACAGAGATGTGTACTAACAGTTCGTGGGCAGAGCCGAATGGCTTGCTTATCTTTGTGTTTGTAAATTAGCAGCCCCACGTAGCTGTCACTGCTTGCTCGTTTTTGCATAGATTAAAAGTGGAAAGCTGCTTTCTTGTCTGAGTAAATGAAGAGGGAAACAGAGCACAGGACCGAGGGCATTACAGAGGGAGCTTGCAGAGAGCGCTGCTTTATGGCTGACCTGGGTGGACTATCCTGGTCAGGACCGTGCTGAGATGCTCGGCTGGCTTGCGGGGCAGAAAGGAAAGAAGGGTGAAGCTTTACCAAGCTATTTTTTTTTTTTTTTTTT
>VXAB01011660.1:487662-517378 GCA_013399175.1 Odontophorus gujanensis
GAGAAAAAAAAGAAGGGTCAAGCTTTACCCAATTTTTTTTTTTTTTTTTTTTTTGGTCTGCTCCTCGTTCAATAAACAGGCAAACAAAAGGACCTGAGGAAGCAGACAGTGCAGAACTCCCCCCGATTAAGCTCCTAATGAAAGTGCTCAGCAGCTGTAATACTGTGAGTGTCCTTGTTGTTTCAGCTCTGTCAACAGAGCAACTTTGAAAAACACGGATTTCTAAACTGTAGCATTAAAGTACTCACGTGCGGTCTTTGTTTTCTTGCCTAGTCAAAGACACTAAATGCTGGGAACATGGAGAGTTTGATTGAGTGCCCATCAGAGGTAAGTAGTTGCTAGTCTCCCAAGCTCCTTGCCGGGCACCGAGGCAACGCGTCTCGGTCCCTGCAGTGGGCACCGGCCAGGGTCCCACGGCAGAGGCCCCTTCCTCACTGGGAGAGTTTGGGAGGAAATCCCCAGTGTCAGGGGGAGGCAGAAGGGCAGGCTGTTCCCCTTCCCCACATGTGGACAGCTTGTGTCTTGTTGTGGCTTCTTGGAGTCACAGCAGCAGTCTAACTCAGTGCTGGGGCTGTGACTGGCTGGGCACCGCCTAGGGTGGCTGGCTGCTGCGCACTCCCTTGCCACCAGTTCTCCTGTTGGGCAGCAAGGCAGCATCATGGCTGGGCCCAGGGCTCCCTCAGCAGCTGTCTGGTAACTCTGGTTGCTCCCTGGGGCCCTGATGTGTTTCTGCGTGGCTGCGTCATCTTGCTCAAGGCGCTCTTGTAACTCTGGCATGCTTCTTGCAGGCTGATGCCAAGAAATGCCCCCTGATGGGCCCAGCTGACACTGAGGATGGACTTTGCCAGTTGGCTGGTGAGTTTTAAAAACAAACTGAGGAACTGCCTTCTTTCGTAGTGCTTGCAATGCTTGGGTGGAACCGCTAACCTCATGCCCCTTCATGCAGCCCGAGCCCAGCGCAACGCAGGAGGCATGTCCGTGCATCCCTATTCCGTGGTCCTCAGAGCCATGTTTAATTGTGTTCCTCAGCAGCAACATCAGTGAGTGTGCTGGTTTCTGACAGGAGCATCTGCACTGAGGTGTGGCCCTGCAGCTCACCGTTACCCATATCACACACCAGGGCAAACACACCCGGCTACAGCAGAGCTGCACTTGTTTGCTCTCATGGTGCAAACAACTGGGAGGAGACCAGCAGTGAGACAGGGTCAGATCTGGAGCAAGCTGTCCTGTCAAACAGTTTTTCAGGTGCAAGTTTTCTTGAGCAAGTTTTATACTGCTCCATAGCGTTAAGTGACTTTCTCATACCTTTTAGCCCTTGCTAAGAGATTTTTGACCCTCAAGCCAATGTAGCCCAATAGTGACGTTCTCGCCTCTGAACAAGGTATCTCCTTCATGGACAAGACTGCATAGTAAAAACAGTCATTGTAAGCTGTCCAAGTGACACATCTACCTTAGATAGTTATCACGGAAACCTCTGCAACGTTAAAAATCTCTATAAATGTCAAATATATACTGTTAGTTCTGTGCCTTGTATGTTCCTTCTAAGAGGAAATAGTGGCTAGAGTGCAAAAAAACCCTCAGAAAACAGGAAAGGTGGTGTCCTTGGAGGGATAGTTCTAAAGTTTAGGCAGTTGCTTCCTTAGCAACAACTTAGTTGTCTTTCAGTTTCTACCCATCTAGTTTGAGTTGTTTCTTCAACACTTCTGCTCTTTGTTCCACATCACGTAATACTGCACACAGATGAAGCATAACTCTGTTATTTTCCTTTTGTTTGCAGCAGATGGAACAAAGAAAAGAAAGAAGGTGATTTCATGGCCATTTGCTCTGAGACGTACCTCCACCAGCGGGGATTCCCCAGGGCAGCTGGACTCCAGCCTCAAGATCACCTTGTTTGGCCAGCCTCTGGCAATTATTTGTGGGGAAGATGACACACTGCCCCAGCCAGTCCAGGTAAGCAATCCTGGTGATATGTTTATAATACTTCTGGCTTCCAGAGTGAGGCAAGATCCCCAGTGCTTGTGCTATAGTACACTGGAGATAAGTGGTTTTGGTGTTTCCTCTCCATGAACAATTCTGAGAAGCTCAGGGCTCTTCCCAGGTATGGGATCAGATCTGCAAGTTCTGTCCACTCTATGCAGCTTTCACTGGAAATGACTTCAAGTGGAGACACTGTGGGCCAGGAATGGGAGAAGTAGATCTTAGTATAATTATCCGTGATTTTACAGTAATCATATAAACAAATCTTTCAGCAACACAAACATCCAGGGATATTTTTATTTCCTTGACATATCATTCAGCTATAGACTGCTACTGATAAATAATCAAAGACTTACCTTCTAGTTAAAAATTATCTTGCAACAGTTCTCCCACTGAGTTTTCCAATTCACATGCTTTGTTCTCTTCTAAGACATGTTTTCTAGGCATTCAGCCTGGCTTGGGAGCCGCCTCTTGTTTCCTTCTGGAAAGAAGCAAGGATGACTCCAATAGAATACAAAAGTAATTTGGTTTTGGGAAAAAAAAAATTAGCTTATTATCAGTATAACCTACTTGGATATAGAACTAGATGCATGTCCATATAGAGTGTACCTACAGTCATTTTGTTTTCTCCTGTATCTAGAGAAATGTCCACCTGCTAAAGGATCTTTCTTCACTCACAATAACATTCTTCCTATCTCTGTCTATTTTTTCCCCACAGGATCTCCTAACTATATTGTACATGAAAGGACCTTCCACTGAAGGGATATTCAGAAAAGCTGCCAATGAGAAAGCACGAAAGGAGTTGAAGGAAGATCTAAACAAAGGCGGGAATGTTGATTTGGAAAGCAAAACTGTGCATCTACTGGCAGTGGTTTTCAAGGTAAATTCCTCTCACCTTCAGCTGCGGGAAAACAGCTAATTTGCACAGGCGTACCACAGTGCAGAGATTTGGCTTAGGTGGGACTCCAGGCAGCAAAAAGAGTGAAACCAAACTAAATGTTTTAGGCATGGAAAAGCTTGGCTTTTTCCTTTTGCAATGGATTTTCAGCTCTGTTTCTTCTGCGGGTTTTCCATACGCCCACAGGGAATTCTCTTCCTCCTCCTCACCATCCTCTTCTGTGAGGAATGCTGAGATTCAGGGATGAACAACAAGTAGATAAAAGCTAGAGTCTCTTATTGCACTGATGTAAGGGTACACAGTACATGTAGTTGTAAAACCTGCTTCTCTGTAGAGATGACGGTCACCTTTGAGAGCAGGTAGCTCCACCCAAGCTGCCTTGTAGGGAACCCAAGTAGTGGCCATGCTCCCTTAATGTTCAAAGTCTCATCTCAGCCTCTTGATCTTGCAGGACTTCCTCCGAAATATTCCCTCCAAGCTTCTGTCGGATGACCTGTATGACAAGTGGATACTAGCTTTGGAGAAGCCAAGCAAGCAAGAAAAAATTGAAGAACTGAAAGAGTAAGTGTTGCAATCACCAAGTTCTGCAGTCAGCCCTGGTGTGATGGAGGGGCTGGTAGTGACCAGCACCTTCTCTAGTACTTGAGTCTCATTTGAAAACCTGTTTGTCCGTTTGCAATTGTTTCTGTGGGGGCTGTGGGGCAAGTAGCACAGAGAAGCACTTCTCTAGCAACAGCACTTCCTGGAGGTATTTGGGATTCCTCTAAGAACCAGCTACAGCCAGGAGGAGGAGGGAGGTGACAGTGTCACAGGGAATGTGGTCACTGCGTGGTGTGGCAGGTGCTGATGAGAACTGTAGGCCTGTTGGCCACAGGGTTGGGCAAGCGAGGCTGGCTCTGTGCTGTGCCCTTCAGCAGGAGCAGAGGTGAAAGACAGCGGAAAGGGCTTTGCAAGTTGTGTGACATAACCACAGCCTTTCACGTGCCCTCGGGAAGCCTCTGGTGATGCTTCCTGATGCTGCCTCCGCTGCTCAGTGACACAGGGTGCTGCAGAGTTGCTTCTCAGTGGAGATCTCTTAATTCAGGATCTTGTAGTTACCCACAAGCTCAGCTGCTGTTGGGGATTTCTGAACGATGCTTCTGCAAAGTAGTGAAAGCACAGGCATTCCTTTTTCTGGGGGAAGCATTGTCTGTCTGTGTATAATTGAGACTTGCTCAAATAAAGAAGTAGCAGCCACTGCAGCAGGAATTAACATCTCATTTTGTGTTTTCTCTTAGGGTGGCTGACAAATTGCCCAGACCAAATCTGGTCTTGCTCAAGCACTTGCTCTCTGTGCTTCACCGCATCAGCCAGAACTCTGACACCAGCAGGATGGATGCCAACAACCTTGCCATCTGTGTAGGCCCAAACATGCTGAGCCCAGGGACAGGCAGCATGCTCCCACTGGAGGTGCAGAAGGAGATGAATGACAAGGTGAGTGGGATTAACAACCAGCTGCTCTTCCTGGGCAGATCAGACCCATCTTCAGGGATCCCACTGCTACTGCAAAGGCCACACAAAAGAAAACAGCACCGCTGCCCCTCTTCCCACATCTGCAGTGTGTACCCTGTCAGCATTGCCTGCCAGCCGTCCACACTCTGAGGAATGCATTTTTTTTTTTTTTCAATACCAGGGCAGATCAGTCCATCTGTGGCATCAGACCTCATGGTATAGGCAAGGATTTAGGCAGAAGCCATCCTTCCCTGTGCTGCCCTTCATCATACAAAGACATCAGGCAGCAGCAGGAAAGACTGTTCAATGTATTTTCAGCCTCTTTGACTGAAATAGATGGTTTTATGTGTGCAGGTGACAGTGTTGGTGGAGTTCCTCATAGAAAACAACGCAGAAGTATTTGGGGAGGACATTCTCTGGCCTGTCAGTACCTTGGCTGTGGAGTCACCAGAGCACATAGACAGCTCTACAGGTAAGAGAATGGACTAGGGTTTGTCACAGACGGGGGCTGCTGCTCCATTTTTTCAGTTTGCAATGGGAATACATCTGTGAAAACATGTTAAAACACCCAGCTGTACGGCACTTCTACAGGAATATTTTACACATAGTTCCCTTTCACCCTTACATAACCAGTAAAAACAGGTGCTTTGTCTCCACAGAACGTTTATGGGCTACTCATCAGAATGACTCTGCCTACGACAGCCCAGATCCTGAAGCTGAATGCTGTACTTCTGAGCTAGAGCAGCCCAAAGAAAGAAGCGCTGGTATGAGCAGAAGATATCCAACGTGTGTCTCTGCCACATCACTGACTAATTGCAAAAAGGACATTAACACAATGGACAGGAGGTTCTCAGAGCCAGACCTATCCTTCCAGGACCGTTTTGAATGCAGAATAAGGAAACAGAAGCTAAACAAAAGTGAGGACAGTTTTCCTGTTCAGCAGAAACAACTAGGGCTGGAGAATGAGGCACTGGACAAAGAGCTTGCAATCTTACCTTCACAATTATCAAGTGACTCTCTGTTCAAAACATCCTCCAGTTGCTCACTAGAGAGCTCTGATGGCTCAGTCTTCACCAGCTCCCCACTAGTTTCACCCTCTAGTCCCAAAAAAACCTTCTTAAATAGGCCCCAGTCCTTTTGCACCAAGCCCCATGAAGACTGCAGCATACCTAAGCGAGAGATCAAAAAGCATTCTATGTCATTCTCTTTCACAAACCACAGGAAAACACTAATAAAACATCAGAGTTGGGGGCCTGGAAAACACATGGGTTTCCAGAGGGACAGTTTCACAAAGAAAGATGATCAGTTCTCCTGCAGAATTGTCCAGGAAAACAGCCCTGAGGGTGACAAACCATTGCCATATCAGCAAAGGCCACGTTTCATGTCAGCTGATGAAGTGTTCAGAGAGGTAGACCAGAGGAATCCTGGAAGACCTCCCTCTTATGAAGAAGCCACTAAGAACTGCATGGCCACCCAACTTCACTCCTGCAGTCTCACCGTTCAGACTATGAGATTAAAGGTGACAAACCAGGACACTTTGCCACCTGATCCATATACCAGCCTTGCACAGGGCACAGCCTGTACAGCTTCAAAGGACATCCTCAGTGACAGGGTTTCTGCAGTGAATGATTCAGATGCAGAAACGGAAACTCTCTGTGTTTCAGTTGGAATAAACTCCCGTGTGAGTTTACCTGTGACCCCTGGAGTGTACCGCTTGAGAGCCATGTCTGAATCCTGCCAAAAGAACAAACATGAGTATGTGGCACGCCGGTGCAGCCAGCCCATTTTTGAGGTAGAACAGATCCAATATGCTAAGGAATCCTATGTTTAAAAACTTCTCTCTCCATCTTTGCACCGTACAGAGTAAATGTAAAAATAGACATCTTGCTCATCTTTTGTAAGATACTAGTTTCAAGAGACCCAGAATAAGCTATATCCACGTGAACTTTTTTTTCTTGGAGGCTCTTCGGTAGTGTTGGTCACTTTGACGTGCCACATTCTTCCACTAAAAGAGGTGTGTGTTGGGGGAAAAGTATGTAAAAATGAGTGAATGTGATGTACATAATGTGTTGTGTGGGAAAACTAGTTAGTAGTTGATAAACTATGTTGTTTGTATCCCTAAAAGGACAATTAAAAGGTAGGCAGGTCCAAATACCTGTCCCACTTTCCTCTTCTTTTCTGTATAGTTGAAGACTATGCCATTTGCCATGTGTGTCAGGCTGATGCAATCCCTTGTTGATTTTCTGCATTAAGAAGTGGGTTGGCAGATACCCCAACAGGAGAAGAGCTATTCTGTCATCTAGGCCATTTCTGCACTCTTCCATTAAGCCCCTTGAACCCGCTGCCATTCCTTCTTCCTGCTTGCTGGCCATGAAAACAATATGACCACGAGTCAGTATTAGTATTGTGTGCTGAGCCTGGGTTTAGAGCTGTTGAAGCCCTACAAGGTCACTATGGGCATGGATCAAGTGAACCTCGAGTGGTTGGAGAAGCTCTTAGCCTAAATCAACTGGGCAGACTAATCAGAAGGAAAGATTGTCTTCAGTTATGAGAAATAATAATAAAAAGAAATCTCACAAGGAAACATTCCAGATTCAAGCTTTAATTCATTAAAGATCGTTTGTAAAACTTAAAGAAAGGAAAAGAACATGTCCAGTTGTTGTCCTTATAACCTTGTAAAGATGACAGGATGTGCAGTGTGTTTTTACATGTAGGAACTTATTTTAGTTAGCACTTATCTTTCCTTTTGTGGCTCAAGAAGAGGCGGAGTTTTGGTTTTCTCCTGTGTAAATTCACTACAATAAAAAATGTTTCTGCCACATGGTCTATTGTCTCTCTTTCTAACACTCAAGCACTACATGCACTGTACCTACTTTTATACTATTACATGGCACTGCTGTTCTGTTTGAATGACATATCTAATTAGCAGGAAGGAAAGTAGCTGACCAGCATCATTGCTATTATTTTTTTTTATAAGACTAAGCTAGATTTTGGGAATACATTCTTCTCTTTTGGGGAAAGAAGTTACACTACCACACAACAGCAGTTATCAGTAAGATGGAGAGGGAGTTACATGGAAGAGAAGCTAATTAGAAAACAGAATACAGGCATCTTGGATATGACATCTTCTGGTTTTAGCTGTACCCAGAAATGAGAACAAGAGTCCCTGGTTATTTCTGTCGACTTTATATTTGCTATCCCTTTCATGACTATATCCAGGCTTGCAAGAATTGTGATTACTTATAATCTTGAAACACGTATTAATGTTTTGAAATACATACTGATTTTTTTTTCTTGTACTTTTATCTGTGGTTTAGATTTTATCATAAAACATCTAACTTATTATGTTACTTTCACGTGGAAAAAAAAAAAAGTGGCTGCTAAATATATGATTCATTGAACTTAGAAATTCTGAGAAAAACTGAATAAACGTGCATCCTCTGTAATCCACACATGCTCGGATTGGCAAACTGGTGTGTGTTTGCTTAGGCAATTATTACTTGCATATTGCCCTCATGTGGTCAGAGTGGCAGAAACACTAATCATACACGTCTTGCAAAACTAATTAAAAACTTATCGCAATTATTCCATACTTTCCGTGATCTTTTTGAGACACAGAAAGTTAAAAACATTGTCAGGATTGCATGAGTATTCCAGGTACTTATTCTGCAGGGAACATGTTAACATACTATCTTACAATACAACTCAAGCCCACGTTTGATAATAAATAAGAAACCCTACACTTCTGCTCAACCCACGTGTCTTCACAGGCACATACAAGCACACATAACTTGTAATTCACGTGGGTTTCGAATTGACTGAGTATGTGTGATGGTGCTCAAGGCAGAGTTAGAACTGCAATGTACCCTCCTCAGCATTCTGTTGTGGCCTACCAACCAAACTCAGTCTATTCCTATGGACTTGCCATCAAAGTCCTAGTGCTGACACCTAAAACAAAGCTAACAACTTGGGATTTTAAAAAAATCAGTATTTCCTTCTTTGCAATGAGATTCTCCCTCTTTAGCCTTATGTTTAGAAGTAGACAATATCTCTGTAGTTTCCTGCAGCCCACAGGTCAAACTAGTTTGGAGACTCTTGCCTGGAGTATGTTCAACTTCAGAATGTCAAAATTTAATCACAGAATGGCTGCCATGTAATTCAGTTACATACTGTAGGGAGTTCCACATGGTCTCTTTTTACCATAATCTTGAACTGCTACTTTCAAGTGTCTTCAATGACAATGGAAAGGTATATCACAGGAGACCAAAAGCTACCCATAGAGAAAATCTGTCAAGTTTTCATCTGCGAACAGGAGTACCTGTTTCTCTACTGCCTGTAGCAGCTTTGGTGATAATCCAGGAGAGACACTGGTTTGTTGCAGCAGCGCACAATCACTGCTTGTTCCCGGGCAGACACTTCTCACCCATATGCTGCGAGTCACTATTTCACTGTCCCACTGCACACAGGAAAGTCCCTTGACCCAGGACAAAAATATTTTTGCAAATTTTTGCTAGAGATTACAGCACTTAATCATCACAGGGGTGAGCTTTGAATGAATGTAAGTAGGCAGCTCAGGATTCTGAATGATAGTCTGCAGCAGACAAAAGAGTACTCAAGTTAAGGACTTACTAATTTCCCTTGCCTCCTCTCCAGGACCTCCAAGCTCAGGTGTTCCCTAAAGGAAGGAGTCATTACGGGTGTCAGGAATTTCATCCATCTATCATCTAAATGTGTCCTGAGACACTTCCCATCAGATCCTTGCAAAGGGAAACCCTTCCACATTATAAAAAAGGCTCATGCCAAATAGCTCACTGCCACAACTCTGTGAGCATAACATGATCTTTCTTCCCTTCAGTCCATTAATGTAATCCCTCTCTCAGGAAAAGATGATGTTTTCTAGTGTCATTCATACAATCTTGCATTTTTGTTCATTGTCCATTGTATCATCAATAATGTGCACAAGTCACTTCACCTCTCTGCTATGACATTCTACACAGCAGACTGGCTTCTGCACTGCTTTGCAGACCCAGTAGGCAGCTGAGTGGAGTGGGCATTAAATGCTGCTTTCTTGATCCACATTCCCTCTGCATAGCAGAATATGTTTGTCTCATATGGAAAGCAGCATAGAAGCATTCACTAATTTCACTCAGAAACTCAGTCAGGAGATTAAACAAGGTAGTTTTGAAGTTTGCTTGGTTAACTGTCTGATCCAGCAAGCATTTTACCTCCAGAACTGATCACACCCAGCTGCAAAGCTAAGGGGACTATAAGACACTGTTGAACTGCTAGCTTTAGGCAGACAGCAGGAGCTGTGGCTATCAATGTGCCTCTACAAGGACAATTTCTGACTACAGGAAAAGGAAGCCACTTTGGTTAGGTGCTCTGGTTACATTTTTCTCTGAATTTTCTCAGCAGTCAGTCCTTATCACACATGTCATCAGAACAATGAGGAACTTCTGAAGGTTAGATATTCACAAGGGGAAGGAACTTTTCAAACAGACTGATGATAACCCTGGGAAAAATCCAGGGGAAAAGGTCATTGGATAAATAATACAATCTTCATATTGGTTTTCATATACTTCATATGACTTTCATATACACAACCAGCAGCTTTTTAAATGCTTTTTTTCCTCTCTGTTACTAAGAATCACTAATTATATAGTCCTTTTTTTTCCCCCTATAGAAAGTACTGCTCGTAATTTTAAATAAATCCTTTTCTTTTGCTATGACCAATTAAAAAACCAATTTAAATCTCACTTCTGAGTGAAGCTTCTGCAAGGTGAGAGGACACCACAGATCCTTTTATTTTTCTAACCCGAGGTGCCAGGATGTGAGTCCAAACAGTTGTATAAAAAAAGTTTTCTAGGAAAGATTTGTCACTTTCTAAACAAAACCTCTCTAGCCAATCAGCTTTTTACAGAACTGACCCAACGGCTGCTTGAAACTCTTTCTCCCCACAACCCACAAACCTCTCACCAACTTCCTTGTCAGATGCTACAGTCCAGATTCCAGTCCTTCAGCTTCAGTATCGTACAAGCCAAGATAAAAATTAAAAAACACTATTTTTTTTGTAAATTATTTTAAGGCCAAACCCAAGCAGATTCCAAGAGAAGACTTTCTTGTGATAAAGAAAGATTTGCCTCCTCATGCTTACTGCACAATCTTGCTTTCTAACCCCTCCCTGATTTTTTCTAGACACTGGGTATGAAGTCTCAGGGTAGTATAGGGCAAGGATGCAAGCCCTGTAAGTTTGTCATACTAAAAAGCAAACTTGTGCAGGAATTTGAGGGAAAAAGGTGTTCAGAGTCAGAAATGACATGGTAGGTGAAAACAATATTGCTTGTTTTCTTGAAATAGTGAGTAACAAAATCTTTTCTTGCCGAGCATTGGAAAAATTAAGGCCTTCAGAACTGAAATTTCACAGCCTTGCTTAGCTCCAGTTCAGGACTGAAGTCAAAAGGAAGCTGCAGTACTAGAGGAAAAAATAAATAAATAAATAAGAATAAAAGGAAGTTTAACTATTTTGGCTCGAAGACATGAGGAATAAGATCTGCATGTTTTCCTATTGACAACTGCAGATCAAGATTACCAACTCTGCTTAGAAAAATAGTAGCCTCTTTTACAGTCTCAGACCACTGGGATTGAAGTCTAGCTCCAGTAGGTTGGTGGATTTTTTTCCTGCTATGTCTCTCACTTGTTAAAGTTTGCAAGCTGGGACACATTTTAGTTAGGGCTAAGTATCTCACTGTCAGAGCAAGGCCTATATGTAGGTATTGGCTGTGTATCACAGATGTGTTAAACTTAGTGCCTACAGACATCAGCAAAGGCACCATCTGAGGGCTGTCAGTTACCAAGGACACATCACTGCCGCAGTATTGCTGCTTCCCTCTGACCCTGTCACTGCAGCATGTCAAAAGTAGGTTTCACTGCACTTCTGCTAATTGTTCCCCAAAAGCATTGGAGTGCACTTGTAACTGTGTTTTATTTTTCTGCCAGACATCTCAGGACACTGATAAGCAGCAGCATGATTCCAGGACTTCTGATGCCACCTCAAGCACTTTCTTCAACAGAGACTTTCAAACTCCATTGATCTATCCTTGAATTTGTCCCTGCTTAGGCAGGAGGGATACTTTGCAGTCTGGATCGCTCTATGGTTCTGTGATGCTCACATGAAGACAATGACATTTTAGCACTTGCTAACATGCAAAGCCAGAACCCTTTGGCTCTCTCGCAGAGTACTTTTGATGCTTTTGCACTAAATTGTAAAAACTCTAGGTTCTATTGGCTCTGGTTGGCTTTGTCAGTTCTGCTCTCCNCCCTCCCGCCCCAAGTACCGAGCGGAGGCCGACGAGCCGTGAGTGCCCCCTCCGCGCCGCCCTTCCTGCGGGTCGGGGTGGGGGGAAGCGCCCGGGACGTGGGGCTTTCGGGGCGCGAGCTTGAGGTTACCGCGCGGGCTTGGTGTTGCAGGGAGAAGGAGCCTGCCCGCTGGGCCAACCTGATGTACGACAGGAGGGTGGTGCGCGGCAACACGTACGCCCGTCGGGCCGTGCCCACGGTAGGTTCTGTGAGAGCATCGTACCACTGCTCCATTGAGAAGGAGCGCCTGCGGCGGGAATGCTGCTGCTTCTGGTTATTAACTTCGATTACTGGCGTTGCAGTTTAGCTTAAATGTTCAGCCGGGACGCAGGCTTGTCAGTTGGGTTAGCGTGCAACAGCTTGAGGGTCCAGGTTGAAACAGCTGTCCGGAAATAGCTTTGTGTCGTTTGTTAGTTGTTTCAAACAGCTGATTTCATGTGTTCTGTTTGTGAAGTTCAAAAGGTGTTTTCCTTCCAGCCTGCAAAGCACTGGATTTAGTAGTATGGATTTCTTTTGCTTCAACAGCAATAAAGTTCTTATATCTTTTTAATGTAACAATTCTGTTGATACTGCAAAAGCTGGACTTAAGTTACAGNGGAAGTTTAACTATTTTGGCTCGAAGACATGAGGAATAAGATCTGCATGTTTTCCTATTGACAACTGCAGATCAAGATTACCAACTCTGCTTAGAAAAATAGTAGCCTCTTTTACAGTCTCAGACCACTGGGATTGAAGTCTAGCTCCAGTAGGTTGGTGGATTTTTTTCCTGCTATGTCTCTCACTTGTTAAAGTTTGCAAGCTGGGACACATTTTAGTTAGGGCTAAGTATCTCACTGTCAGAGCAAGGCCTATATGTAGGTATTGGCTGTGTATCACAGATGTGTTAAACTTAGTGCCTACAGACATCAGCAAAGGCACCATCTGAGGGCTGTCAGTTACCAAGGACACATCACTGCCGCAGTATTGCTGCTTCCCTCTGACCCTGTCACTGCAGCATGTCAAAAGTAGGTTTCACTGCACTTCTGCTAATTGTTCCCCAAAAGCATTGGAGTGCACTTGTAACTGTGTTTTATTTTTCTGCCAGACATCTCAGGACACTGATAAGCAGCAGCATGATTCCAGGACTTCTGATGCCACCTCAAGCACTTTCTTCAACAGAGACTTTCAAACTCCATTGATCTATCCTTGAATTTGTCCCTGCTTAGGCAGGAGGGATACTTTGCAGTCTGGATCGCTCTATGGTTCTGTGATGCTCACATGAAGACAATGACATTTTAGCACTTGCTAACATGCAAAGCCAGAACCCTTTGGCTCTCTCGCAGAGTACTTTTGATGCTTTTGCACTAAATTGTAAAAACTCTAGGTTCTATTGGCTCTGGTTGGCTTTGTCAGTTCTGCTCTCCCCTCCCTCATGACACTTGTACCGCACTCTTGGTTCCCTTGCCCCTTGCAGTCTCCTGCGAAGGAAACACTCTCTGCTTCCTGAAACCTGTGACCATCTATGCGGTATTGTCCTAGAGCACCTACACGTGCCATAGCAACATAGCAACTAAAAGAAATAGCTTCCAGAAGGATTCCAGAAACAAAGGGCATGGATATTTCACACAGAGCTGTTCTGTGATTCCGTGATTCTAAGATAGGGTGTACTGTAGGCTGCCTTTCACGACATCGCTAGCCCAGCCACCGACCTAAGAGGTTTCCCTGACCGCCCCGCAAGTTTTCAGACTCAGACGCAGCCGCCAGCTCAGCCCGGCCCCGCCCTGCGCCTTTGCGGCTCGCGAGCGGCGGACGGACGGCAGCGCCACCGCGCGGCCACCCCTCATACTGCCGGAACCGTTAGCGCCGCCGGGAGCAGCGCCCTCCCGCCCCGCGCATGCGCGTTGCCTGAAGACGGTTGCCTAGGTGCCTTACCCCCTACGCCCACCGCCATGCTGCCTGCGNCTTCGATTACTGGCGTTGCAGTTTAGCTTAAATGTTCAGCCGGGACGCAGGCTTGTCAGTTGGGTTAGCGTGCAACAGCTTGAGGGTCCAGGTTGAAACAGCTGTCCGGAAATAGCTTTGTGTCTTTGTTAGTTGTTTCAAACAGCTGATTTCATGTGTTCTGTTTGTGAAGTTCAAAAGGTGTTTTCCTTCCAGCCTGCAAAGCACTGGATTTAGTAGTATGGATTTCTTTTGCTTCAACAGCAATAAAGTTCTTATATCTTTTTAATGTAACAATTCTGTTGATACTGCAAAAGCTGGACTTAAGTTACAGAATCATAGAATGGCTCAGGTTGGAAGGGACCTCAAGGGTCATCAAGTTCCGACCCGACTGCCACTGGCAGGGCCACCAACCTCCAGATCTGGTACTAGACCAAGTTGCCCAGGGCCCCATCCAACCTGGCCTTGAACACCTCCACAGATAGAGAGAGCATCCACAACCTCTCTGGGCAGCCTGTTCCAGCACCCCACTACTCTCTCCATAAGAAACTTCCACCTGACATCTAATCTAATTCTTCCTTCATTTAGTTTGAAACCATTCTTATTTATTTGTTTATNCCCAGTTAATAAACCTCTCCATTAATGATTCCCCACCCACACTGCCTTTATTCATTTAGTTCATCCCTCCCATCCCTTCACAGCTTGGGAACGCTGGCACAGGCTGCCCAGAGAGGTGGTGGAGTCTCCTTCTCTGGAGACGTTCAAGACCTACCTGTGCAACCTGGGCTAGGGAGCTGCTTTGGCAGGGGGGTTGGACTCAATGATCTCTAGAGGTCCCTTCCAACCGAATAATTCTGTGATCCCTTGTTCTGTCACTATCTAACCGCGTGAAAAGTTAATTTCCCTCATGTTTATAAACTCCTGTTAAGTACTGGAAGGTCGCCTAGAGGTCTCCCCACAGCCTTCTCTTTCCCAGGCTGAACAAGCCCAGTTCTTACAGCCTGTCTTCATGGGGGAGGTGCTGCAGCCCTCTGATCATATTCATGGCCCTCCTCTGGACCCTCTCCAAAAGTTCTGCATCTTTCCTGTGTTGGGGAAGTCTGTTGCACTCTCCTAACGCTTCACCTGGAAACTCAGAGCTGAGTGAGAATAAGCTGTTTTAATATCCTTTATCTTGCATTGTCTAAATTGTATTAGCGTGGGATGCCATTAAAGTACACCTGTAGGTAGCCAGCAGATCTTACTAGTTTCGTACCCTAGTCTTTAAGGAAACTCATGACTTGAAAAGTAAATCTGAAATAGTAGATTTGTAATGTTAAAAACAAACAGCAGCCTTCATTTACAAGAGAAATCAGTAGTATTTTCAAGTGCAAAGTGTATGGTGGTGTATTTTTTATTTATTTTTGTTGTTCACCCCTGTCCAGTGTATCCATCATCCTAATGCATCTGAGATTCAAAGGCAGAGAGAAGCACGGAAGACAGCTCTGGCTAGAAAGAGAGCAAAATTGCAGATCCAGCTAAGAACACCTGAGCCTGTGGAAGGCAGGGAGCATGTTCATGTGCAGACAGGTAAAAGGATGATTTAAAAAATAAGTCATAGGAAAACAAAAACTTGCTGGTTTACTAAAGTGATGATGCAATTGGTAGAATCACTTGAGGTTAAGGTTCTCTAATCCTTTCCACTACAAACTCCCTATTTTTTAGTTCTGTTTAATTACTAATAAGTTTGACTAGCAAGTGACTTTTTTTTTCAGTTCTCAGTGCGCGTTCTTGAACACTAGTCAAGACAACCTCATTTATTCTTTCCTTTTCCAGTATCATCAGAGGTGTTTGATGTGTGCCTCAAATAGAGGTGTGTTCTTTTAGTAAGACCAGTATTAAAAATTACTGGGGGGAAGGGAAAGAAGAATGGGCAGTGGCCCTAATTTAGAACAGGAGTCCACCCTATTTGTGAGCAAACAATGTATTTGTAGCAAGTCCAACATTTGTCAGTGGGTATTCATGGGGTGAGCATAATGTATTGCTGTACCTTTCAGAAAAGTGTTTTAGACTGTCTTATTAACTGGGGAAACAGCTGTGGTACATGCTGATCAGACGTGGGCTTTTGTTTTGTGAATGTTCTCTGTGCCACAGTGCAACTGAACCCTCCTCCAGTGTACAGCGATTTCTCACCACTGAAATTCTATGCAGAAGGAGGCAGTCTAGCATTCTTCTCATGGCCTCCTTATCCTTCTGATCTTTTGTGCTGATAATCTTAAGCATTCCCCAGACCTTCTTTTCTGTGCTAGGCTGTTAATCTCTGCAGTGGGAAACAGACAGATATAATTCAAGTCAAGCACTTGGTGCCATAGATGTGTGGTTACCTCAAAGCTATTTCCAGTTGGCCCAGAAGGAGAGCATCATTTAAAAAAAAGTCCAACAGATTCAGTGTTCTGGAGATTGAGTCTTCTCTATGCACTGGAGAAAAATGTATGGCCCTGTTACTATTAATGCTTAGTAGATACATAATCATTGCCTGTTTTTGAATTTACTGTACATTGCCTCTTCCGGGGATTGTTTATCTTGCAAGGTGGACTGAAAATAGTCTAGACTTTCTTTAGAAACCTGGTGAATGGGTTTAGGAGTGATTTCCAAGAACTGTACCAGACGTTACAAGAAGCATGGCATCAAGTCGCCTATGTAGCAAACTGTTCTGAGGGCTTTTTTTGTTGTAATTTGCATTTGGTTTTCTTTTTTTTTTTTTTTTTTGGTAACTTTATAGGAAGAGTTTACAGCATTCTTTGCTTATAATTCACCCTGTATGGTAATCAGGAATAGTTGAGAACTGAAATAAAAAAGAATCCAATGTAGCGCATTCCTTGTGTTTTATTTCTAGAGCTGTATTTAGAAGAGATAAGTGACCGGATAATAGAGGTTGATGTGGAGTGTCAAACAGATGCATTTTTGGATAGACCTCCCACTCCTTTCTTCGTGCCAGCCAAAACAGGAAGAGATGTGAGCACGCAAATAGAAGAAGGAGAGGTATGAAGCAAAGTCACATCCACAAGTAGTAGTGGTGAAGCATATTTCCTCTATCAAACAAATTTGAGACAAAAACAGGAAAGGAACTTCTTGTAGAACATGCAAAAAACCCATGCAAAACTGAGGACTTTATATAGGTTCTCCTGCATTCAGTTAAGAACCACAGTACTGAGAAATGTTCTCCTCTGTAGTAGTAGTATCCAGCCAGAGAGGAGCTGGAAACACAGAAGAGAGCAACAGTAGGATCCAGGTGAGTGCTTTACTTCACCCTGACAGCGCACCCTACGTGGCTGCTGCTGAGTACATGGTGTTGTACTTCAGCCCAGTCATCACAGACCCCAGCAGCATTCATGCTTCCTGCCTTAGGTGACACTAGATTCCCACCTCCACTTCTCATCACCTCCTTCTGCACAGGTGCTTTGATCATCCTCCTTTGCTCCTCGCCAAGATGTTGAGAGGGATTGTGGTAAGGGGTTATTTATTTCCATTTCACTGACTCTCATTCCCAGCTCTTTGACTTTGACATTGAAGTCAAGCCAATCCTGGAAGTGCTGGTTGGGAAAACCATTGAGCAAGCTTTGCTGGAAGTCATGGAGGAAGAAGAGCTGGCCGAGCTGTGGGCACAACAGCGCGCCTATGCAGAACTGCGCAATGCAGAGCTGGCTGAGGTCCAGCGCCTGGAAGAGCAGGACAGGCGATACAGAGAGGAGAAGGTAAGTCTAATTAGGAGTAAAACAGGCACGTGCCAGTCCTCACCACGTCCAGTACTGAAAGATGAGCTCTGAAATAAGGTGGATGGGTGCAGAAGGGTGTTGTCAAGTTTGATGTTCAAGTTTGATTGCATTTTGGTGCCATACAGCTCCACTCAGATACTTGCTCTCATGTGCCTGCTCTGTACTGTTCTTTTTCATTAGAGCAGTCATACTCAAGTGACCTGGTGAACTCAGGCACCTGATCGAGAGGCCAAACCTGACAGTATTGTGCTGTTACTCAAGCCTGTTAGTTATGATAATATCTAAGTGAGTAGTCAGGGTGCTTGAGAGTGAGAAGCACCTCATATTCTTTCACACTGAATGTGCATGCTATTGTATATGTACACATACCTTTCAAGATCTCCAAGTACAAAACTGTTAGTAGTATCTAGCAAGTTGAAATAAATAGGGATTGAAAGTCCTATTTTCTATTTATTTTGGTTAATAATACTAATGTTATTATTGTTTTCCTGCGCCAACCTGTTTTTTAATTTTTTTCTTCTGTGAAATAATTAATAACGTTGGAAAGGGAAAAGTTGAGGAAATTTTCACCCAACCTCAGCTTATTCCAAGGGCAACAATCAGCTCTGTCTGCAATAATCAAGCAGTTAAGATATCAATGCATGGTAAGGTATCAGAAAAGGATTTCATTTAGCCAGCCACAAGACCTTTATTTTACAGACTTGACAAAATTAAAAAAACTGTTATCGAAGGATTCCTTTGGTCCTTGTTGTACTCCATAGATTCAGGAAAGGCTTTCTTTCAAGTGCTCTTTTACAAGCTTTTGTGAAAGTTAGAGGCCACAAATACTGGAATCTAGCTCAAGTGTCTGTACTCTGATTATCTCTGCTATTTATGAGTTTCACACTGATGATTTTTCAGAATCTTGATCAAAAGGGTAACAGCTAAGGGGCTGAAAATGTAAGTGCAATATTGTCTTGACAGGAGCGTTGCAAACGGCAGCAGATACAAATGCTGCAGAAGGAGAAAGAGACTATGGAGAAAATTGCAGCTCAGGCATTTGCTAAGCGTTACTTGGCTGATCTTATTCCCTCAGTCTTCAACAATCTTCATGAGAGTGGATTTTTCTATGATCCTATAGAAAGAGGTTTGTATTTTATTGTTTTTTAATATGTGGAATAGTGTAGGTGTCAAAACAGCCATACTCACTTTATAATCCTGTTATTTAGAGTAATGTAAAAAGACTATTCATTTACATTTGTGGTTGCACAGGTAGCTTTTAAACTCATATTTTTAATACAAACATTGGTCACCTGCACCAAGTATTCAAAAATATGTAAGAGCTGACAGTTTCTCTTATGATGAGAAGAGCTGCTTTTGAGTTGGCAGAAACAAATGGCTGATTAGGACTGGTAGAGAAAGAAAGAGAGGGGTCTAAACTGTTTAAAGTGTATTTTGATAGGACAAGAGAAGAAATGTATGTCACTCTGAATCTTTGTTAATGATTGCCAAAGCAAAGTGAAAAACAGTCACTAAGAATTAGGCTCTGCAAATAATTTTAGAGTTGTACATCAGCAACTTTCAAGCTTTTGGAGTCAGCAGCATTTCTTGTGGGCTACCTTGCTGCACTCCTCTTACCCAGTTCCTGTACAAGTGCCCGGCTCCAGTCTGAGAGTAGGTATACTCTCCCCAAAATGAGTCAGAAGGCAAATGCTGAAACTGAGTGTATTTTGCAAACTGATCAGAGTTTGGGACTACAACACGCAAAAAGCATAATTGGAGTAGGCAAGAACTCTTTAGTCAGAGAGAAGAAACGCTTGCAGCAGACCAGAAGTCAGATGTACTTGGAAGGCAGAGCAGGAAATGTTATTTTTCTGACTTGCTCAGGATAGTTATTTTCATCTAACCTAGAACATTACTGTGCATCTCTTGTGTGCTTGCCCTTTTGGGGTGCCAAGCCCCTTTGAATATCAGTGTCATTGAGAGGACTCTGGTTCAGGTCCATAATGATGAGGAATCTCAGTAAAAGAGGCAGGAGACAAGACACATAACAACTCACGAGAGATTTCATCTGGCTCTTGCAAAGCAAGTATCTTCTGGCAAGGTTGTTCTTTCCTTAATGATCACAGCAAATTAAAAACAGCCCAGAGATCCCATTGCTCATCCCTAAAAAACAGATGCTTTTTCTTGCTTTCTTTCTGCCAAATCCTTACAGACATTGAGACAGAATTCCTGCCATGGCTGATGACAGAAGTGGAAGAAACACTAGAAAAGAAGACTCTGGGAAGAGTGATGCTTGACTGTAAGTTATCAATTAATATGAGCTCCTCATTTGTAATTGTTTTTTCTTCAGTCAGAACAAATATAATGTTTGTCTGCTCATTATGGGCTAAGGGATCAGGTGTCATTTTAACAATAAGTGCAAGCATCTGTGGCTTCATATATTTGCTTTTGGGTTTTGCGTTTATTTATTTATTTTTACATTTAAAAATGTTTTTAAAGTTGGGAAAATCACTATTTCAGCCTCTGAATTATTGATCTTCACCTGAAATACTAGAATTGTCAAACATGCTGCACTGCTTTCTCTCTCTGCTGGCTTTATATTGTTTGAGGTGTGTTGCTGCTGGGAGATGAAATATATTTTTGACATGACAGAAAGGTCAGGTGACCAGCACTTTCCACCAGAACAAGAGCTTACTACTTCAGAAATCAATAATCAAGTCCTTGCTTTTGAAGCAGATATCAGTCTGCTTTCTTTTGGACTATTTCAGACTAAGCATGCAGGTTCTCTTATTGGTCTGTCTTCAGAGGCTGCACTGAAATACCTGGACAGTCTAAAACTCTGTCTTTTGTAGAAGCACAAAATTACAATGGATGTGTGCCCACTAGGCCAAGCCCATGCTTATGCTTGCATTACATATTCATTCATGCAGTTTTACCTCAAGCAGTGATTGTGGATTTGAATTATAATTGTGTTTGTTTGGGTTAATTTTCAGCTTAACCAGGACCCAGTATTTCCTTTGTTGGGGTCCAATTCAGATAACTTCAGCTGCACTCTTAGTATTTTTATCCTAAGACATATGTGTTGCTGTGTACACTTAAGAACCAGTTCTTAAATCATTTCTTCTTGAGAGAAGGAATTTTCTCTCCTTTTAAGCCAGAAGTGTTGTGTCTGACCACTGATTAAACATCACAAGGAAGATTTTGCTGTAGGATATACCATAGATTAGATCTTCCATCATGTTCTCATTAAATCTTTAATTTTTACTGCCAGATACCAGGGTTTTGCACCAGTTTGTAGATGCACAGAATAGTTGGGGCAGGCAAATAAGCAATACTGGCAGCTCCTATTTGTGCTAGTTTACCTTCTGTGTGTCCTGGCTTATATCCAGTCATGCAGTGTTGAACCATTACCTCTGCAAAAGGAACTGTGGAGTACCTTCTCCAGCAAGTTTTGTAAGGCAGGCACAACCTCAGCTGAGATTTTGGCTTCTTCTCCCACTTATACAAAAGCATAGGAGAAATCTCTAAGGATATATTTTTAAGCTAGCTGAATATAGAAGCTACAGAAATGGCTAATTTTGTCACCATCCAATAAAATGTGAACTGCAAGAGAAGCATCCAGACTAAGGTGGCTATGTTTGTTCTCTCAAGATGCAAAACTCAACCCAAAAATTAGCAAGGGATGTCCTTTTGGTATCTGTACATTGTCCCATTTTCTATATTAAAGCCCTCTTCATTGTTGGTCTTTTTATTTACCTTATTTAGGTGATGTATTTCAAAGTGAGTGCTGAATTGTTTTCATTGGTTTGGAAGAGGTACAATGTTTAGAAAAACTTACAAAGGAAAAACAACAAAAATAATAAAGAACAGATGTTTTACAGCTGCTTTTCAGAAATAGAAAGTCTTTTTGATGACTTCCACAGTTCCAGTATTACCCTCTGCCAGAAACATCACATGATATACAACCTGACTAGTTTGCCTTGTAGGGTTCCAAAAGTGACAAGACAACAATGAAAAGATGAACAAGGCAGTGCAGGCAAACCCTTTCAAATTACTGCTTTCAGTGCAAACCTTTGGCTGTAACTAGGCTACAGCAGCAGGGATGATTTTTCTTATTCAGACATTCTTTCACTGTCAGTATTATTTCCTTTATTTTTTTTTTTTGTCCTCCTGCCTAAGAATTCACAGGTCAGCAATATATAATTCATCTCAAATTACAGGGTTTTTTTTACTCTCTTTGTTAATGATACTTTTCTCTCTTTCAGCGTTGATTCGTACAGTGACTGAAAAACGCTTAGATATGTTTAGCCAAAAACCTCTGCCTCGTCACGTAGAGGCACCTGCTGAGGAGCACAGGCCAATGGACAACGTGCCGCAGATAACTGCTGAGACAGAAGCTGCTGACCAACCAGTCATAGCAGATGAAGAGACTGACCAACCTGCTGCTGAAGAACAGCCTTCACGCCATATCACTTTCCAGTTGGAGGAAGCCGATGAAGAAGAAGTGGAGGACTCGGAAACTGACTAGCAAGCTGTCTGTTTACAGGTATTGTGCTGAAGGATGAATCTAGTCAACAGCACTGAAGCATGTTTTCCAGATACTAATGTTGCTGATTTCTGGCTGAAAGAGTCAAGAGAGTTTACTAGTGTCATGAATGGCACTGAAATTCTATCCTCTTCTAGATAACTCAACCCATCAAAAACCAGAGAAGTTTACAAGTGGATAATAATGCTGTCCCACATCCCATTCTAGAAGGACATGAGAAGGATATTGACAGCATCCTGGTAACCTTTGCAAGTGCCTTGATCATGTTTTAAGAATAGAGATGTTCTTACTTTGTTTATTTTGAAAGGTAACTGCTACGGCACTTAAATTTCTATCCACCCCTCCCCTAACACACTTGGGGTGGGCATCTTAGCAGGCATTAGAATAAAGGCTGTTGTTCCTGACACTCTTCAAGTTCTAATGAGCTGTCTGGAAACATCTGCCCACTCAAAGTTCTTCTCAGCCTTCTGGTATGGGGCTGGGTCCTGTGCTAAGCTCAGCCTCAGTTTTCTTTCTCATCACTCTTCTTTGGTGGTCCACCACATTGGTATGAGACCTACAAAATGCACCTGCACTGCCTTTCTGGCTGTTGCTAGGCCAGCTTTTCAAGTGGGGCATTCCTACTTGTAAAAGTGCTTTGCTGCTCCATTGCAGCAACACCATTTCCTTGCTAGTTGTACTGGTGGAACCAGCTCTTATCTTGTCCAGGCTGCCCTGTGCCATGTCCTCTCTGCAGTACAGTGAAGGTGTCTGCTAACCCAGCAGGCCAGACCGAAGCCCAGGAGAGATCTTAGAAATGACACCTGCAGAGATCAATACCCGCCTCACATTTCATACTCTAAGGAGGGATGTTCAGGCTTTTCTCTGAACCTCTCATGCTTATGGCTTCAAATGCATACCCTGCCTGTCTTCCAGCCTGAGCTCTGACATCCAGAGACAACTGTGCTGTACATGGAAAATCTCACTTGAATGGTCTCATGTGTTTGCCTGACTCTGTGGATAATTGAAAATTTGAAATAATGAGGTATAACCAGCAACAAATCCACTAAGTGGTTTGAGGATCAGCAATGTGTTGTGTATGAAATTAAGGTAGTTGTTACTCACTGAGTTCCTCTTTAAATATCTGAGAATAATTTGCTTTTATGACATATTACTAGAATCAAAGGCTTGAAATGAAAATGCGGTTTAGGCATTGAAGGTTTCAATGAGAGGTTTCAATGGGACCTGGATTTTACACTGATTTTGTTCCCACGATTTTGGAGATCTTTCTCATGACTTCTTCAGGCTAATTTTTTTCTAGGTAGTAATTATATAAAGGCTGTGTGACTTGCTTCAGGAATACTGTAAGTGAAAATTTACTTGAAGAGTTTAATTATTCTGTTTAAGTAGTTTATGGCACTATTATGTATTCTTAAATTATTGTAGAAGTTGTATGCCTTGCGTCTTCATTTGAATTTATGGTTACTCAAGACTGTAAATTATTGTATAGTTTGGTTAATGTATTTTCGGAAAAAAAGCTTTTAAAATAGCTGGTAGATAAGGTCTGCATTAAAACCATGATCTGATGTGTTTCATCTTCCATCTCACACAATGACCAGGGACAAAAGGAAGGCCTTCATGCTCTACTTGGTCTTTGATGCGAACTATACTCTTCAGGATCAGGGACATGAGCTGAGGGGCAGGTAGGAAAGGGCTAGCTTTTGTGTTCCTGAAACCATTCTTCAGTGGCAACGTGCTTCAAATTACTGAAAGAGAGGAGGAAGGATAAGAGAATGAATGTGTTAAACTTTATCATACATCTCTGGTGATGGCCACTGAAAGAACACATGGACATTAAGTTCCTTTATGTTGATGGCCAGGCCTGCAGTAGTGGAAAAAAAAAAAAAAAATGGAGGGAAAAATTCTAATTAATGACATTTGCCAACACAAATTAGTACGGCTTCCCACGGGTTTGGGAGTTGACTTCAAACATTTTATTTATTTTTCAATACAAATAGCAGTTTCAAAAACAGCGATAAAAAAAGTCCTAGAAAAGGAACTCTTAGCATCCAGAACCATGAACGTTTCAGTTTGGTAAACCAAACTGTAGTGGTGTCCTCTGTGCCGGGGCCAAAGAATGGTCCCTGATTTCCAGAGAATGCCATATGCCCTCCTCTGCTGTAGGGCTAGACTGACTGCCTGCTGTCTATTGCTGTCCTAGGTCAGTGCAGAAGTTGCTCCTTCACACTCCCATTATTTGTTTTTAGGAAGGTTTTCTTCATCATTTCTTCCCCCAAACTGAAGTCTTGAAAATTGCCTATCACAGCAGCAGAGAGGTGATGGGAAGAGAAACAATGGCTGCTGAAGCTCTTAAATCTTCCCATCCACCAGAAGATTTTGTATTTCTAATTAAAAAATACAAAGAGGGGAGCCTCCCAGTCTGTCCATGCTGCTGTTTTGACAGCCCCAGAGGGAATGGGCCTGGAAGAGGCACCAGCTCCTGAATGCTGTTGTACCTAATTTCTGTGTGTTACAAGTGGTCCATTAGACACAGCTGAGTGCTAGAATGATCTTTGTGCCTGGTTTCTGATGGGACTGGAAGAATGCCCAGAAGTACCTGCCCTATTGGGGAAAGCAGCTCTAAGTTTGCAATGATGATTGTCATCTTTGTTCATGTTCAGGCTCCTGTGCCCTCCTGGTGTTGCGGTTGGAGTTGAATGTGCTTGCTGAGGGCATGTAGCAAATGTGCACTGCAAGCAGAGCTGGGGTTTGGACTTTCTGGGTTCCCCTGCAGCACTACAGTTCCACAACCACCATGGGGTGAGGGATTTTATCAGAGGGATGGGAACTGTGGTCAGTTGGTCCCTTGGCAGGGGCCCTGAAGACAGATGATACATTTCAGAGAGTAAGTCATCACTAATGAAGTGTAATTACTGTATTTTTTTCAGAATGTTAAGCATTCATTTTGCATATGGAGAAATGCCATTTCTTGAGAACAACCAACAGTCTGGCAGAATGGAAGAGCTTTGTTTGCCAGCCTTTATTCCTGGATATCAACACCTGCTTTAAGTCTTCACTTTTTTGTCTTTTATTGAAAAGCAATTCATTTCACGTTAGGTATCTGTATCCACAAATATTTGTACTTATCCAGAATTCAGAAGTGAGTGAAATCTGTGACACAGATATTACCTCTCCACAGCTAGCAGGTCTTGTCTCTCCTATCCCTTCTTTCATACTTGAACAACCTTACCTCACTTGTCTTCCATAGCCACCTTGATTCTGTCTACCAAAAGGCTATAGTGGTTTTCAGGCTGAAGGAGGTGAGAAAAAGAGGAGAGCTGGCTCTGTGAACACGTGAGCCTTCTAGCTGACATATGCATCTCTTTATCAGACCCCAAGAGCTGGTTCATGCACAGATTCTTGAGCAAAGTGCTTGGGATTGTTTCCTCTCAATGCCATTTTGGTAGAAGGGTTGCTGTGGAGGCTTCACCCATCCTTCTGTTGTAATGGTGCAGACCTAGTATTTTCTCATCTTCCGAGTCTTCCTTTTTTCTGTTGTTCCAGACATCCCTATTCTAACCGGTTTTCAGAACTGTACTGTCGTATGCTCAATGTGCATGTCTTGAACTCAGTTCTGATTTTAATGTATAGCTATGATAATTCTGTACCATATAGGCATGCTATTCTGGAGAGGAAATTGATAGTGCTAAGGACTTGGTGATGAATTCTTCCTTGTATTGCAAATGGTGGAAGAGAACTTTGGAGTGCTGAGAACTTAAAAACCTTCAGAAAAGGAGGATGTAACGTGGGTGGGGCTGATAGCATCCCTAGGACAGGCTGAGGATGGCAATTTGAAGGTGGGAAGAAGCTCAAGTTCTGGGATGGAGCTTCTCTTTTGTGTTTACATTAAAATCAGAGAAGGTATAGTAACTGCTCTCAGGTAAGATTCCAGGTGGTTTCCACAGGAATAGGAAGGTATCCAAATGTGATCAGAGTTTAGCACGGTTAAGCCTGCTGCAATAGGGTATGCTTTTTACTGAACCATAAAGCCATGAAACAGAAATTTCATAAAACTTCTGACACTTTCCTTCAACATCTTTTCTCTCTGATCTGTGTACCCAGGAGCAGCTGTCACAGCAGGTGAGGTGGCCAGCTCTGCATCAGGCAGCTCAGGGCCATCCCCAAGGTCTGCAATCCTCCTCCCCACTTAAAACCCCAGCAGCACAATGCCAGGGGTGTGTGAGGGCCTTGGGAGGGGACAAAAAGGACAGCACTGCAGGCACTAGAAAGGACGGACAGGCTCCAGGATGCATGGGAAGGCACCACTCTTACCTGCTCTGAGTTGTTAGTTACACTGTAGTGACATCCACCTGGACTTCCATCTGCACCAAACCTCAAAAGTGTCAACCTTTGCAAACTCGTTTGTATTTACAATGTGAGGAGCCAGCAGTTGAGGTCATCCAACAGAGTCCCCAGGGAGATCATGGGATTCTGGCCTTTCTAATTGATAAGCAGCACATCTGTGTGCTGGAGCCAGCATGGGAGCTTTCTTTTGGAATCATTGGAAGTGGAACGCAAAGTTCATTTGGGTGTTGAACTTTGTCCAGAGGAGCATCTGTAGCTCAGAGGAGCTGAGCACAATTGCTTTTGAGTGCTGGCTCCTCTTCAGTCTGTGCCAAGGCTGGGCACTAGTCAGAGAAATCCCCAACCGTGCTCATCTCTGTGTGTTTTTACCAAAAGCTGCTGGTCCCAGTCAGTCTGTGTACATGTGGTTTCCATCTACTGATTTCTCTGCAAAGAGCCAAAACATTGCTCCAAGGAACAGCTCAGCAGTTTAGTTCCTTGTTTACTTCAGTATCTGCTTCAGAAGTGGGAGATATGGAGAGTGTCCATTTGGAATTCCCCTTGAAATCCTCTTGATGCAGATGGACCAAACTGGGCAGTGCACAGTGACAGACTGGGAGCAGTCTGTTGAGACTAAAACAGCTGTTTTGCTGCTGACAAATCACAGGATTCAAAGAGGGAGGGAACAGATTAAAAACAAAACAAAACAAAACAAAAAAACAGCTGTGAAAGTGTTTGTTCGCTTGCTTATGTGCATGTGTTAAGCACAAACCTTACCTTACCCATCTTTAATGGCCCCAGCCCTGGGAGCCTGATGAAGCTGTACTACTTTAACAGCAGCAGTAAACAGCAGTGTATGGCAGTGGCTGTGTGGTGTTCACAAAGCCGTGGTTCCTGTCCTGCCTTCCTGCAGAAGACACCGTTGTGCCTGTGTGACAGTATCTGTTGCAGGGAAGTACTGAAACCATTCCTGTTTGGTTTCTCCTGGCCAGAGCAGCAATACTATTCCCTGAACTGAAATAAACTGAGTCAAAGGGGAAGAGTGGAAGGGATCTCTGGAGATAGCCCCTGGTCCAGCCTTCTGCAGAAGCAGGGCGTTAGGTCAGGCTGGGCTCTGGCGACCTGGAGCAGCGCTGCTGAAATGGTCTGGAGGTGCTGGTGGCTCACAAGCTGAATGCGGGCATAAGGAAGGCAGGCCATGTGCCAGGCTGCACTAGCAAAAGCATAAGCAAGAGATTGAGGAATACCACAGTTCCCTTCTATTTGGAACTTGTTAGAATTGTAGTATCATAGAATCATTAAGGTTGGAAAAGAACTTAAGAGTCATCTAGTTCAGCTGTTGACCCATCACTACCATGGCCACAAAACCATGTTGCTCAGTGCTAGGTCTACACTTTTCTTGAACATCTACCTCCAGGGATGTTGACTCCACCACCTCCCTGGGCAGTCTGTGTCAATGCGTACCTCTCCTTCTGAGAAGAAATTTCTCTTAATGCCCAATCTGAACCTCTCCTGACACAACCTGAGGCCAGTACCATGCTGCAGAGACAATCAAGTTTGGAGAACTTAGCATATGAAGTAAGGCTGAACGAGTTGGATGTGTTCAGCCTGGAGAAGGCTCAGGTAGGTCTAATTGTGTTTTCCAGGTGCAGAACGCTGATTATGGAGCAGCAGGGGAAGCACTGTCCCAAGAAGGATGCCCAGGGACAGGATTAGAAGCCAGGGCTGCTAGTTGCATCAGGGGAAGTGCTCCTTGAGCATGCCCACGCACCTGCTCTCTGCTCACTGAGTACTGTGCTCAGTACCTCTGCCAAGTTGCTGGTCAGTAGCAGAGACCCAAGATAACGGTACGAAACAGGAAACATTAATGCCTTGAAGTGCCTTTCTTAAAAGCCAAAAACTACAACCAATGAAAGCGAGAACGCTTCTGAGGCTCCTGCGAAGTACCGACAACTCATTACGATCACAACAGGTTACCAGGGTTCAAAGCTGCGAGCTGCAACGTTTCCGCGCACAGCNAGCAGTCTGTTGAGACTAAAACAGCTGTTTTGCTGCTGACAAATCACAGGATTCAAAGAGGGAGGGAACAGATTAAAAAAAAAACAAAACAAAAAAAAAAAAAACAGCTGTGAAAGTGTTTGTTCGCTTGCTTATGTGCATGTGTTAAGCACAAACCTTACCTTACCCATCTTTAATGGCCCCAGCCCTGGGAGCCTGATGAAGCTGTACTACTTTAACAGCAGCAGTAAACAGCAGTGTATGGCAGTGGCTGTGTGGTGTTCACAAAGCCGTGGTTCCTGTCCTGCCTTCCTGCAGAAGACACCGTTGTGCCTGTGTGACAGTATCTGTTGCAGGGAAGTACTGAAACCATTCCTGTTTGGTTTCTCCTGGCCAGAGCAGCAATACTATTCCCTGAACTGAAATAAACTGAGTCAAAGGGGAAGAGTGGAAGGGATCTCTGGAGATAGCCCCTGGTCCAGCCTTCTGCAGAAGCAGGGCGTTAGGTCAGGCTGGGCTCTGGCGACCTGGAGCAGCGCTGCTGAAATGGTCTGGAGGTGCTGGTGGCTCACAAGCTGAATGCAGGCATAAGGAAGGCAGGCCATGTGCCAGGCTGCACTAGCAAAAGCATAAGCAAGAGATTGAGGAATACCACAGTTCCCTTCTATTTGGAACTTGTTAGAATTGTAGTATCATAGAATCATTAAGGTTGGAAAAGAACTTAAGAGTCATCTAGTTCAGCTGTTGACCCATCACTACCATGGCCACAAAACCATGTTGCTCAGTGCTAGGTCTACACTTTTCTTGAACATCTACCTCCAGGGATGTTGACTCCACCACCTCCCTGGGCAGTCTGTGTCAATGCGTACCTCTCCTTCTGAGAAGAAATTTCTCTTAATGCCCAATCTGAACCTCTCCTGACACAACCTGAGGCCAGTACCATGCTGCAGAGACAATCAAGTTTGGAGAACTTAGCATATGAAGTAAGGCTGAACGAGTTGGATGTGTTCAGCCTGGAGAAGGCTCAGGTAGGTCTAATTGTGTTTTCCAGGTGCAGAACGCTGATTATGGAGCAGCAGGGGAAGCACTGTCCCAAGAAGGATGCCCAGGGACAGGATTAGAAGCCAGGGCTGCTAGTTGCATCAGGGGAAGTGCTCCTTGAGCATGCCCACGCACCTGCTCTCTGCTCACTGAGTACTGTGCTCAGTACCTCTGCCAAGTTGCTGGTCAGTAGCAGAGACCCAAGATAACGGTACGAAACAGGAAACATTAATGCCTTGAAGTGCCTTTCTTAAAAGCCAAAAACTACAACCAATGAAAGCGAGAACGCTTCTGAGGCTCCTGCGAAGTACCGACAACTCATTACGATCACAACAGGTTACCAGGGTTCAAAGCTGCGAGCTGCAACGTTTCCGCGCACAGCGGCACAAGTAACACCCCCACCCCAGAGCCGCACCGCCCCCGACCACC
>VXAB01011661.1:7885-59469 GCA_013399175.1 Odontophorus gujanensis
CTCCACCAGCTCCGCTCAGCTCAGCGCTCCTGCAGCACGCACCGCCCGCGCCGCTCGGCAGCAGCACCGCGCCAGAGGCGGGAACAGGGCCGGGGCCCAGCGGGGTTCACCGCCCCGGGCAGTACCGCCAATTCCCCAGCCCGAGCTGCCTTAAAACCCACTGTCCGGGTTGCCCAGGAGAGACGCGCCGCTCGATAACGAGAAAGAGCCCGTCCTCGCCTAAGGACCCGCGCGCGCAGCTCGCCGCCCACCGCCGCGCGGACCCTCGCCCCCCCGGACGTACCTCCCCGCCGCCTCTCGGTACTGCTGCGGTTCCGAGCTCCCTGCGGAGACAATGAGCCGCTTTCAGACGTGGCCGAGGTGCCGTGACAGCGGGAGGAGCCCGGGAAGGGGCCGATCCGCCTCGAGTCCAGAGCATCCCCGGCTGAGGGGAGCTGCCCGGCGGGGGCCGGCCGGTGGCCCGCCCCGCCCCACCCCGGCAAGCCTGGGCTGCGGCCCACCACGCTGTCCTCGGCAAGGTCGGGGGGCCTCCTGCAGCTTTCTGCTGTGACGCTGACAGCCCAGAGCTGTGCGCTGCTCGCAAGCCAGCTAGGAGAAGCACAAGGTCACTCTCCTGCAAACAGGCTGCTTGGCTCGCTAGGCAAACCTAGAGGCGTTCTGGTTTGCTTCTTTGTTTTTTCCCCCCTCCCTAGACATTGCCTCTTAGGGGAAAAAAAGAAAAAAAAACAAAACCCTAAGGCATACTGTTACATACATGGCACTCCAAACGTTTACATTTTCACTTTTATGTACAAAACGTCTAACCCACTACTTAATTTCTCTCATAACAAGAGACTTCCTAACATCCAACTCATTTCATTATACCTCTGTGCCTTCCTCACCGAACAGGGCTTAGATTGCCCTCTGGCAAGTTCATACACAGTAGTCCTGTGCAGCAGTATAGTGTTGATTTGCACAGGTATTTTTATTTACTGTTGTTTAAGAAGCCAAAGGAAGAATCCTTATAGACAGCCTTCCAAGAAAGACTTAATTCTTAAAGCTCCTTCAGCACCAAGCCACCTGCTTTTTTATTTAGTTCTCAAGTTCTGTATAGGATCTTTTTTTTTTTTTTGAGTTCTCTCATTCCAAGGAAAAACACGAAGAAAGAATGTTTTCTCAGTTTCCTGAACAAGATCTATTCACCATTTCTAATTTCACATGCGGCCATAAGCTGTTGCTCTGATAAGTCTTACTTATAACTTAATATAGAAGAATATAACAGGATGGAAAAGAAGGTTAAAAGTATCTCCCATTAGTGTTGTTGTCTTGCCATTATCATAGAATCCTTAAGAGTTGGAAGGGACCTCTGAAGACCATCTAGTCCAATGCCCCTGCAATAAACAGGAACACCACAGCCACATCAGGTTGCCCAGGAACTTATCTAGCCTTGCGATTAAAGACACCAGAGACAAGGGCATCAACCACATCACTGGGCAGTCTGTTGCAGTGCCTCACCATCCTTCACTGTAAAAGACTTTTTCCTTATGTCTAAACTATATCTCCCCTCTTTGAGCCTGAAACCATTTCCCCTTGTTCTATAACCACAGATGCTGCTGAAGTGTCTGACCCCTTCTTTCCTGTAGCTCCCCTCTTTAGACACTGACAGACTGCTCTCAGGTCACCTCACAGCCTCCTCTTTTCCACGCTGAAGAGCCCCAGCTCTCTCAGCCCTTGTCCTCTCATCTTCCAGTTGCTCGCTTAAGCAGGCTCCTGCTCACCTGTCAGAGTGTTATGAATTCCACTGCTGTGAGAGAACAAAAACTCAACCCTCTAAAATGGGGTTCTAGGGTCCCTTCAGATATTTCTAGTCCTTGGTCACACACACCCTAGCACTTGTGCCAACACACACCACGTTCATTCAATAACTGATCAGTCTTAAAAAGTGAGCACATTTGATATGATCTTCACCATAATAAACTCCCTGTACACAAGCACTAGCAAAACCACAAAGGAAAAGACCAGGGACTACAGCAGACCAGATAACATGTCAGCTTCAGATACTGCAGAAATAAGCTTCCAGGCACCAACATTTATCCTTTTTACTGTCTAGAAACACTAAAAAGCAGTTATCAGTTGCTTCAACATTGGGCACTCTGATACAAAGTCAATTCTCTGTATTTGTAAGCTACCAGGTACAGAGCTCAGAAGTTCAAAAAGCAAATTGGAGACATCAAATGAAATATACTTACCTGCAAGTACACACAGAACAACTTACAGTTCACAAGTATGTAAGCTCCAGAAGCACAAAACATGCTGGATAACCAAGACATCACTCCCCACATTAACATTTCGCTTGTGTTGAAGAATAGGCTGGGATGGAATCCATCCAGCATGTAAAGGCTGAGAGAAATGGAAGTTACCAGAAGGCAAAGTTCCAAAGAAATTTAAACAAAACTTCAAAGGAAGCTGGTCATTTTGAGAAGGTAAAAAGGAACAGTCTTTGAACAACCAAGATAACGAGGGCAACAGTCAAAAGATGCACTGTACACTTGCGTGCTAGTTACTCTCTCACCTTTATTGGGTACACCATGGTTCAAGATAATCTTGTTAATTAATAATCACAATTATTTTAGAATCCCTCCTGCCACAACATTGCTTTGCTAGAACTGAGTAGTAACTACAAATTCAGAAACAACAGCTCAAAAGGAAAACAAAAGACAATGCTATTTTTGTTTTCTATTTCCTCTTTCTGGGCTCATGTCATCTTTTCCAAATGCCCCCAAGAATGAGGAAGTCTTACAGTTTTCACCAGGGATTATTAGTTTCATTTTACTCTATTCTGAATTAGAATATACATTCTGAAATTACTCATTTGCTTCAGAATTCTGAAGCGTCTTTTGTAGCCTATTACTTTTTTGTGTGTGTGTGTGTGTGTGTGTGTGTGTGTGAAACTCTAAGCTTCTATGTTTTAACACTCCCAATTAACAGTTTGCAGTTACCATTAGTAAACGACTGTACAAAGCCTGCAGATACCATCACCTAGAACCCAGCTTCTCACATCAGCCTTAGTTTTCCCATCAATCAATTTAATAACTCAGTGGATACTTCAATAAGTTACAGAAATGCAGAAAAAAAGGAAGTTAGAGTCACATCCCCTATATATTACATATATTTTTTTCCCTTCCATAGCACACAAGTGGATATGCAAGTAGCTCTTAGCTGAACTCTAACTCAATAGCGAATTGAGTGTACCGTATTTTTAAATAGCTCAAATTATTAGTTACATTATTTTCAATCTTCATTGTTTAACAAAATTTAGGTCATTTGAGAGCAGCTCATTGAATTCTAATGTTTTTTGAATTGTAACCCTGTTAGGAAAAAAACAAAAACAAAACACAAGTTCTTCTTTAACTGTTCAAAATTAAACATTTCAGTCCCAAAGCAATGCTCCTACAGAAATACATAAACACACACATCTTTAAAAAAAAAAAAAAAGACAACAACAAGAACAGGACATACTCAGAACATACTTACAAAGCTCTGGTCTTCTAAAGAAAAAAGAAATGTATAGAGAATAAAAGCAGATACTTATTTTTCAATCCACATTTCTTTAAAGTTTTCTCAGGCACTTCTTCAGGACTGATGCTGTTTGTAGGACAATACTGGAGACAATGGCAGAATTGGTGAAACTGGAGTTGTAGTTAACACCTGATTCTGGAACACATACATTTTAATCCTACCAAACACCCAAAGAAAGATAAGGAGAACGCTGACATACTGGATCCAGGCAAACTTAATCATTTCCCAAAATCCTGGCTGATATTTAAATGAAGTCAAGGAGTATTAAAGAGAAGCTTCTGACACCATCACTGCCATATCTAATGAAAATAACACAGAGGTAGAAAGACATTAGTTTGTGCAACAGCTACAAATCCTTTGAGTCATGGAAGGCTCAAAAAGCCTTTGACCACAGAACAGCTAGAAGAATGCCTATCCTAGATGTCCAAAGCAACTCTGTGGAAAGTGTTTCCGTTGCCTCTACTTCACAAGGAAACAAGTATTGGTGTAAAGGCAAAGGGACCAGCACAAACAAGATGTTACACAAGGAAGGAAAAAATGAATGCTCACCCGTCTTCAAGGATCTAGGCTCACAGGGAGAAAACTCAAAAAGGACAGATCTCCAACTAGAGATCCTTCCTCAGTGACAGTCAGCCCTTAAATGAGATCCAAGAGGGGTGCAACCTGGCTCCACCCCTTCAGTTGCACAGGTCAATTGCCTTAACCTGCTGTTCCCAGGGCTGACTGGATCTTTCCTTCAGGTGCTCACTCAGTGGTTCAGGCCATGACTCGCAGTCCCCATACAATTGGTAATTCTTATTCAGGTAAAAAAAAAAAAAAACTTGCAAGAGATGTGCTCTGTAAGTTTTCTTCTAAATACAGGCCTGTTCTTGTCTGAGAAACAAACCAAAGAACCTAAGGAATGACTAATTAATTTAAAACAAAAGGGTTTTTTGGTTTGTTTGCTCATGCAACAGATTTGCCTCATCCACTGCAGGGTTATCATTTTCTGAGCCTATACTGCATACCTGTTTCTGATTTGCTTTAGGTCATAAAATGCAGTAACATAATTTGCCAGTAGCAGCTACACCAGACTGGGATTGCAGAACTAAACCAAAACTGAGTAAGGAGGTTCAGACTGAATTGCTAAGAAACTGCTTCAAAATGTCATTTTAGTAAGGTGGAAAAGCAACAGAGGTTCCACAGAAAGGCAGAAAACAATTACAAGCAAAAATTTCTTGAGGGTGTGGCATGCAGGGATGGGCAACACAAATACAGCGTATGCGTAATAGAAAAAGAAAAAAAATTAAGGACAAGTCTAAAACAAAGTTAATTTGGCCTGTATGTGAAAGCTCAATTAAAACAAAGTTAATTTGGCCTGTATGTGAAAGCTCAATTAATACTATCCAGTTATTTCACCCTTAATGCAGTTTTCTAAGGATATAAGATAACTTCCACTGGGTAATGAATAGTGGCATTAACAATAAACGGGGTATCTGCTGCTCTTCCAGTCATCCAAATGGGGTTAGGATCTGAAAATACTGTTGTCACTAAAACAGGGAAGGAAAACATCCAAGTGAATGGTCTTTTCAGTCTTAGTAGATAATTCAAATCCTTAAAGAACAACTACTAATATGCTAACTGCAGCTGTCCTGCAATTAACAGCTATACACTCAGGCTTACCATTTCTATCTCGATATGCTGCAATGATGTTCTTTAGATCATAGTCACTTGCAAAAGGACTCGTGCCATTGACCACAGACACCTGTTACCACAAGGAGATATCTGCATTATTTGTCCACTCTTCAGGATAGTAGTTCTACTGAGTCTCTTAGGCAAAGTAACCATGCCTTGAAAGGAAATCACAAACACTCGACTGAGTATCTCAGTAAAAGAACCTTTTCTACCCTCCAGTGCAACAAATAAACAACAGTTCAAAAGTTGTAGGATCCACTCTATGGATTTGCACAAATAATTAAGGGCTCACTTATGGTAGCAGGAGAATAACGAGGGAGAACTTTATAGAGGGAAAAAAAAGTGCTCTCACATTGTATCTGGTATCTAGCCCACAATGGTTAAGTAATTGCCTCTGGTTCAGTTTCAGGTCTCCATTCACATAGAGCTGAGACCCAGGTACAGGAGAAAAAAACTGGAGAAAAGCCATACTCTGCATCACAAATGTTGACATTCTCTGAAACAGTGAACACATGAACAGAAAATTTAGGAAAAAAAAGTCACTCACAAATTGGTAGAAAACTGTATCTCTAGAATTTCTTCATAGATAATTTGAAACATTCACGTCAACAAAATCCTCTCATTATTCTAAAGCAGGGAGCATCGAACAATAAATACAATTTTTTTAACACATGAACTAGCTTTATCATTAGTTGTGTAACTAACTTTGTTAACTGAAGTTCCAGACATGATTCAGTGCAGTCCAACAGTTTGAAGATAATGACAATAAAAACAAAAAACCAGTGACTTGCCATAACATGTTAAAAGCAGTGAGATAGTTAAGTACTTTCACTGGAGAAAAACTTTGAAATACTCAGTCACTAAAGCAGATAAGGACTCACTGACTTTATTAAAGGCCACACGAGGAAGTTTCCCTGCCCTCATCAATCACTCAGTCAGAAGGAAAGCTTACACATTTGCTGTAAAAACAAAAGCACTGTGAATATTGGAACTCCTCACATGCTATTGATCACTAGCTTAATACTTCAGCACATAAACTCAGAACTGTGAGGCTTTTACCTTGTAATTCAGAGTAAACACAGCACAGCTGTGCTTGCTAAGTTTGTCCATCTGCATTCAGCAAGTCTCTTTGATAAACTAAACCTAATCTTGCTAATAAATTTTATCTGTCTCTTCCTTGAATTCCATAACACATTTCATTGTTCTGTACTGTTGCTACTTCCAGATACTTCCATGAACTCTCTGCATTAATGTGTCATCCAATCTTTTATGAACTAAACTGTCACCCACCCCTCCACTTCAGAAAACTGTTTGTCAAGACACAGCAGTATTTGAACACAAGAACTTTTGCCTACTGTAACTCTCAAATACTTTCTGATGCCACCAACTCCAACAACTATTATTGCACATCTCTGTCCTACGTGCTGCACTAGAGATCAAGAGAATATACAGAAGCAAACCAACTCCTCTTCCTCCAAAAAAAACCAACCCTCCAATCCCCATAGCAATGAAACATACCAAAACAAAGAGAAACTAGAAGTGACCCGGTGAAGGGAAAAAAAAACATCAGATGTTACTAAAATCTTTCAGATAGAAATTTCAAATGAAGAAAGGCTCTTTGCATAACTACTACTGAAATACTACACTAGGTCTGTATGTTGCAACAAATAAAACAAAAAAAGGCTCACATAAAGGTGGTAGGAAAAGATCAGAATCAGCTGAACGCCAACTACATGCTCTGTAGGTTGTAGTGGAAGCTCCAATTTAAAATGCAACTGATCCACTTTGCCATCTTGATTTTTGTCTTCTTCTCTAGTCTAAAAGGAGCAATCAGATTTTTATTTAATTTATTAGAGGAATTCCTGTTAAGAAGAAATAAAAAAAAGCTAAAACCACAGATTTACAAAACCTCAACATGCACACATAAAGAAAGCAAATAAACTGCACAGTTAGAAATATAAGAAGTTGCTTGATTTTAAAGAGATTAGAGAGAAGAAGCCTTAATTTTGTCTGTTACACAATGCTCCATGTACTCCCCATGAAGGGATAAGTCTCTCCAAGAGCTCTTCTGTCCCATGCCATTCCCATCATCTTCCCTGTATGCTACAAAAATCTTAACATGGGATCTGCTAGATCCTGTGAACGTTCAGCTTCTGCCTCCAGCCACAGCAGCTCGCCTCTCAGTGGCTTCTTTGTGCCATACACAGTTCCCGGTGGTAAGCCAAGGCTCTCTGTGTTTCTGTGCCACTGCTGCCCAGTTCCTCCGCCATTCACAACCGTAGTGATGAAGAACAATGGAGCTTTCACAGTTAAATAACAACCACTGCTAGATCCCAGAAAAAACAGTAACTGTAGGGGAGAGACTATATGCTTTGAAAGCACGTACCTGCATTCAAAAGAAAGGGGCTACCCGCAAACTTCAGAGTATAATAAGCTTTAAAGAAGACGGGGATGGGAAGGGAAAGGGAGAAAAATTAAGGAAAAAAAAATATGGAAAAAAAAAGCCAACAACTACTTTTGGGAAAATAAACAACGTTCTCATGCAAGCCAAACACCGAGAGGAAACCAAAGTGACTAAAAGCTGACCGACCGAGGCCAACGGCAGTGCGCAGCACGGGGCTGAGGCGGCAGCACTCGGGCGCTCTTCCCCCACCGGCGCCGCCAACGTCTGCCCCGACCACCGCCGAGCCGCCTACCGACAGGAGCGGGACGCGCAGTCGGTCCTCCTGGAGCCGGTTGAATGCTGGGAACGTACTCCATGCCAGGAAACTATCCGGGCCGGGCCCGGTGGTGGCCACGAAAAGCAGCTCGTACCGGAACCGGACCGTGGGCTGCTCTCGGTACGCGCTCTGCTTCAGCCAGAAACCTGCGGGCAGAAACAGCGCGAGATCTCAGCCTGGCCCAGGGCAGGGCTCCGCGGGGCTGGGAGTTGCTCACCGTGGCTCCTGTAGGCCACCAGCAGCGGTGGCACGTAGGTGAGCGCGGCGATGAGCAGCAGCGCCAGCGCAGCAGCGGAGCAGAGCCCGGCTCGGTAGCGCGTGTGAAGCGCGGGATGCGAGAACAGCTCCACGGCCGGCATGGCGCGCCCACGGCAATGGCGAGCGCTGGCCGGCACAACGACTGGGCTGGCCGACACCGGGCTTCTCCACGCGCCGGAGCGACGCGCAGGAACGGGCGCGTCAGTCGGTGAGCACTGGGTCGTGCTCCGGAACGGACGGTCGCGATGAAGCGGGGAGCACCGGGGGACGGCAGCAGTAACGGAGCGAGGCCAATCGCTACGGCGTCGGGACCCGCAACGTGACTACCAGCATCGCGACAGTACCGCGGACCAGGCCGGCACGCGCCCCACGTGACCCGCGCCGCTCGCTTCAGCTCCGCCCGCGAGCCGGAACCGCCGCGCTCCTGGCGGTTGCTATGGAACCGCCGAGCCGGAAGTCCCGCCTGCCGAGCCGCGGCTGATTTTGTTGTGACGGGGTCCGTGACAGCCGCGGGCCGCGCCGCTTGGCTCGAGTCCCTTCTCGCCCCGACCCGGGCCTCGCCGCTGGCTCCGCTTCCCGCCCGGCCCGCACCATGAAGTGGATGTTCAAAGAGGACCATGCGCTGGGTAAGGGCGGGCCTGGGCCCGGGCCTGGGCCCGGAGCTCCCCGCCGGCGGCCTCCTGTCTCCTGTGTCGCCATCCGCACCGGGCCTCGCAATTGTGCGCGCTGCGGCTGGCTCCGTGTACCGGCCGTCACGCAGGGACGGGCAGCCCCTGCGGCTCTCGACGAAAGGCGGCGCGGCAGCGGAGAACGAGCTCGGTAGCTGGGCCGCGTCACGGGAGGCTCGACGGCTGCGGTCCCCGCTGGCTCCCGTGCCTGCGGGGCTGCTCATTCTGTGTAGGGGTCTGACTGTACCGTTACTGTACAATGGCTAACTGCGAGTTTTGTTCACAGAACACAGGTGTGTCGAGTCGGCAAAGATCCGCGCCAAATACCCTGACCGCGTCCCGGTGAGTAACCAGGCCGTCTTTGATGCAGAACTTAGAGGCAGAGGTGGATAAGCTGTTTGCATTGACCAGATCCCACCAAGTAAATTTATTTTTCCTTTTGTGTCCTTTGATGCAAAGACACGTAACTAACCCAGCATTCCTTCCCCTACCTTAATGTGCACTGAAGAGTAAACAAGAGTGCCTGATCTTCTGAACACTTATCATGCACACCTATGGTTTATCAGTGTCCTGGTTTCTCTTAAGAACAATTATATCCCCAGCGAAGACCCTGTATTTTCAGTGTCTTGAGGATACATTGCATGCATGATTCCAGGAAAGCGAATAAATTCTTTATGCCTTGACAGTCTTCCTTCCTGGTTCTGCGAGGGAGGTGATTTTACCATGTGTATTCTACGCCTGTACCCAGCCTTACCATGGTGTATCCACATCACGCAGACCTTGCAGTAATACCTACCTGCCTGCTAAATAACAAATTACTTCTTCAGTCTGTAATCCTTTTTACCATGTTTCAGTCAGTGAAATGACCACTTTAGCACCCTAGTAATACTCTAAGTAACAGCTAGCAACATGTCCACACTCTCAACCTGCCTTCTTATGAGTAAAATTTTCCACATCCGATCTGATCACATTAGTTCCCATTAGTACCATTCCTAACTGATCTCTTGGTAACTTGCTAGTAGACAGCACAACCCAGAGGAAAAACCTCTAACCATGTTACTTTTCTCTGCTGCTGAATAAAACCTGTTCACATCTTCTCCAGGTGTAGTCTGGCAGGCTGATCCAATCCTTGCTGTTCTCCACTTGGCTAACTACATAAGATAGTCTATAGCATGCTAATAATAGTGTACCTTCACAAGTATACATATGTCCATTTCCATAACCCAAGGTGAAAAAAAGAGAGACATTGCTAAAATATGTGGTAAATTATTGCAATCTGTTTTTTTAAGTGTCAGTTGTTAAAGCTTGAACATTCCACTTAGACTGTCTTTCGGTGTTCTTTACAGTTCCCACATACTGCAAGGGCCAACTAGCGTACCCTCCTGTTTCTGTAGGCCCAGTGGAAGAAAATAAGAACCTTCTCCAGATCATTGCATACTTTGTACATTTATTTGAGTGCTACCTATATGGTGTAGCAATGGGGAATGCAGAGATAAGCAGCATCTTCATCTGACCAATCTGTACTCATATCATCTATTGTATCAGATACATATACCACTAGATTATCTGTTGATGTAAGTTTGGTATGTTGAAGGCACACAGATAAATATCCCATAACAGCATTTTCCTGGTGCTCCAGTAGAGTGCTCAGCTGACAGGCCTGCTTCATTTTGATGCCCTGGCTTAGAGCCTGGTTGAAATACCTACTGCCTAACTGTGGAAGGTCTGTATTGCCAGTCTGATTGTACAAACCTGGACAGAATGAATGTCAGTTCAAAAGCAATGGAACAAAACACCATGGAAATATGAACATGTGGTCTGTAGCATGCTGTCAGCTCAGATTATTCAATTTACACTGCAGATCTGAGAATTCTGACTATATCCAGATAGAGCATGGCTTCCTCAGCTCTTCACTGCTCCCTCGAGTATACCCCTACCTCTGCTTAGCTTGACAGTTTCTGTCATAGTGGTACACATGATGTACACACGTACATATCAGTACACATTGTGTTACAATACATTACACTGCACAGATTAATACAAAAAGGTTAAAAAAAAAATAAAACTTAGACAATACTTTAATCTTCTAAACAGAAGCCCAAGAGATATTTTGGCATCCAGGGCTTGCACACAGCAGGCAAAGTGACAGATTAGATTCTAGACTATGCTGGTGGTTTTCCCTCTCATTCATCTTTATTTTTTAATTTTTTTTGGATCTTCTGGTATACTCCATATCAAGGCAGTTGGCTCTGTCATGTATTAGGAATGATTTGGGACATTGTTCAGAGAAGACAGCTGTTTGAAGAGTAGAGGTGATGTGTACATTAAAACTCTCTTTCATGGTATTATGAAACCTCTCTTGGTATTCATGGGCCTGCTTGATGCAGACTAGAATTCTGTGTAACAAAAGATGTAGATTTTTACAGTGAGATGGTGACAAAGTAAGCAACATCTGTGCAAGGGGAATGGACTTCCTGCCATTGCTCAGTTACCAGTGCTGCAGTCTTATGAATTTTTAATGACTCCACTACATCTGAATGGGGCAAAGAAGGAATATAGAAGTGCAGAGAAGAGCTGCTCTTACAAGGACAGGCAGAGAGTGTTAGGGTTGTTCAGCTTGGAGAAGGGAAGGCTCCTAGGAGGTACATATATAGCAGCCTTCCAGTACCTAAATTGAGCCTACAGAAAAGATAGAATCCTTCCCTATCAAAGAATGTAGTGATAGGACAAGAGGCAGTGGCTTTAAATTAGAAGTAAGTTTAGATTAGATGTAAGGGAGTAATAATTCACAGTGAGGTTGCTGAGGCAAAGAAATAGGCTGCTCAGAGGAACCATGGATGCTCATTCCTACAGGTGTTCAGGGCCAGGCTGGAGGGGGATTTGGCTAACCTGGTCTGGTGGGAGGTGACCCTGCCCATAGCAGGAGTACTGGAACTGGATGATCTTTAAGGTCCTTTCCAACTGAAACACTTCTGTGATTTTGTTATTAAATTGACTCCTGTATTTGAGAACACAGAAGCCCTGGAGTAAATGACACTATTCCCCCCCCCCCCCCCCAAACAACTTAAAATTCCCCCTGTGCAGGATGACATTAGAACTTTCTGGGAATTAGCAGTTCTGTAGATGAAGATAACCACGTTTAAACGCAACAGGATGCTACTCTCCTAACATGAATAAAAGTAATTTATGATCACCAGGATATGAGAAATATATATATATTTAAAGTGTATGTTTTCCAGGATTCTTTTGGACATCTTGCATCTTTTTGCCCCTTGCTTAGGGGCAGGAAATTTTGAGCCATTGTATATATGAGTGAATGTATGTTTCAGTGCAGCTGTAAAGTCAGGTTTTGCAGTACTGAGTCCTATCTCTCACTGTCAAAGCTGTCTGTTAATACCAGTCCTGAAAAACCTCACTTTCACACGTGCTTTACAGGTCATAGTGGAAAAGGTATCAGGATCTCAGATTGTTGATATTGACAAAAGGAAATACTTAGTTCCATCTGACATCACTGTGGCCCAATTTATGTGGATCATCAGGAAGAGGATTCAGCTGCCATCTGAGAAAGCAATATTCCTCTTTGTAGACAAGACTGTCCCACAGTCCAGGTAAGAGGCTGTTTACTTGGTATTCAGAACCATTGTAGCATGGCTGTACATATCAGAGGAACAAAAAAACCGCTCCTGAGGATTAGCTGGCAATTTTAGAAAGCATTTGGTCACATTTTCATCTTGTTTGGGATTTGTTTTGGTTGCATATTGATAAATATCTTATTCCTCAAGCTCAGCTGAAAGGTGAATGTAAAATGCATTTAGATTATTTCCATTGCAAGAAGGTAAACTGGAGTTTCGACATCAGAAATACCAGATAATTTCTCAGTGTAGCAAAAAGTTGCATGTTAAATGCTCAAAAGCAAACACTATAAATTATTCCTAACAAATCATTAACCTAATTCTGTCAGCTCACAGAGAAACAATGTTTTCTGTTTTTAATAATTTCTTTCCTGTAAATACTAAATGCAAAATGACTACAGAGCAGTTTTTCACATTACTTTTTTAGTGGAATAAGCATCAGTGGCTGTCTATATAGCATTAGCAGCCACTACAGCAGCTTACTATAGAACCTATTTTAATAGTATTTGAGGAAATAGAATGTGGTGTTATTTGGTTTAGAGGCAGTATTATTCTTGTTAACACTTACCTGCATGACAGCACCTCCCAGTAACCTGTCCAGATTCAGAAATATTTTTAATTCATGATACCTGTGAGAATCATGTGACCTGTGAGGACCACTTTTTCCCACTTTCTTTCTGCCAGGAGTATTAGGAATGCCTTAGTCCCATCTTCTCAGTACTGTAGAACTGCTAGGAACAAACAGGAAAGGAAAAAGAAAGGGAGCACATTGTATCACCTTGCACAATGATGGTATTTCAAATCCCTACTGGAAATAAGGCATTAGACCTTCAAGCTGATGCAGAAATAGTAACTTTCATTAGTAGGTAAAAATGTAATTGGCTGACAGTTCCAACCCTCTTGTGAGCCAAAGTTATTGCACAGATGGCTAACTCTTAACAACCTTCTCATCCAGAAGGTTATCAGCTATTTATCAATTTCCATAAATTTCAAGTACTCCCTGCAGCTCTCCCTAGCTCCTTTCCTCCTGCACTACCCCTTTCTCACAGGGAAAAAAACATGATTGTTTCCCTGTCAGACACATTCAGTCTCTTTCATTTCACCAGCCTTTACTCAAACACTCTTGGGAAGCTAGAACAGGTAATCTGAAGAAGCATCTTTATGCAGCTGACTCATGTTGGCCTCCTATTTTGTCTGTCATTCGCAGACAGCTGAAGGAGTTGTGCTGGCCAAGTAATTGCTTGGGTTTGATTTTGTTTTCACAATACAGTCATCCCACTAAAGACTACTTAGATTGTGAAGGACCACATGTCTATTCTGTTAAAATAAATAAGTAATTAAGTTGTCCAAATGTTCAAATGATGAAAAAGTACTGGTTTCTAGCTGGCTTAGAATTTTGATAGCAGCACTGCTTAATAGTCATCACTTCTTAGCAGTATAGACAACAAAGCTTTTACTCCCTGCAAACAACCTGGACCTGAAAGAAACAATCCAGAAAGCATCCTTGATGAATTTGAGACCTTCTGCACAGTCGAGACTACAGCACACAGAGGGAGTAATTAAGATTGTTTACTCAAGAAGCAAGGGTTCAATGTGGCTGCATTCAAAGAAGGTGCTGTCAAGCTCTTAATCTTGCTGTTAGTCATGGCCTCAATAATATATGATTCAGAAACTGAAATACATCCAATAACTCATTTCCAATAAAATAAGGAAGCACTTTGATAAATGCATTTGTGTTGTACAAAAGTAACAGAAATGTAACAGAAATGCCCCAGAGAAAACACTGAACCATTTTGAGAACACAGATCTTAAATGCTTTTCCTATATTCTTTTTTTTGTATTCTAATTTACACACAAACTTAACGTTAGCTTTTTTGAAGCCTTGTTTATGTGAGGTTGAATTAGTATTTGCAGTGGTCGTCTCACAAGAAAGCTGTTTCTTTTTTTCCCCCCTCAAGCTTAACTATGGGACAACTTTATGAGAAGGAGAAAGATGAAGATGGATTCTTATATGTTGCCTACAGTGGAGAGAACACATTTGGTTTCTGAATGATGGATCTTGGCTACTATATCATCTTCCTGTAAATAGCTGGTCGTTTTCTGTTCTGACATCCACAGAAGTTCCTTCTATACACATGCATTTGTAACTGGATTTATTTCCTAATGTAGATAGTTCTTGTTTTATTAGACTGTTAAATTATGTAAAAAAAAAAAAAAAAAGTTTTTTTGTGTGTGTTTTTTCTCATGGCTATGAATTCCTAGAGCCTCATTCCTTTGGGAGATACATCTAGACACTGATTAAATAATAAAGCTAAGTAGTTGGGCTTCTAAAACATGGAAAGAAGAATACACATTTATTCTGTTTTGAAGTGTTAAGTTTATGAAAAATAAAAGCGTTACATTAGTATTGGGAACACTGGATTTGCTTGATTATCCTAAGCAGTAACAAGATGCTGACCATGTTAAAACTGCAGTAGTATGTACCTCTTTCACAACTAACAAACAATAAAAATTCCTACCACAAACAGACAGTTCTGTCATTTCTCCACCTTGGCCAGAAAGTTGGATATAATATTTACTAGCCACTATACAACTGCTTACATTATTTAGTAGACACTATGCAGCTTTCAGCATTTAGGATGCAGATAATGGTGGAAGGAAGGAACAAGGAGTTATATGTAGGACCTTGAAAGTAATTGATTCAGAGCTATTAGATCTAATCAAAAGAAAAGCCAGGCTTGTATGCAAGTTATCAAAGGAGGAGTAAATATCATGGGCTTTGGGAAGCTGGACGTATGTGACAGAAACATAGCATATAAAGAAAGGGCATCTTGAAAAGGAATGATACAGGGGACCAGAGAGCTACAGAACAGGAGGAAATGACTTGTGCGTTACTTAAGAGAGAAATAATTGGTAAGGTGTACAGACTAAAACAGTTGCAGTAGCAGCTCTTAAAAAAAAAAAACAAAAAAAACACAGCAGTGGTTATGTCAGAGGTAGTTCTCTAAACATGTATGCATTTTCCAAGCAAAAAAAAATTGTATGTATTTTAAGGGCATCACAGAATCAAGTATGTCAATAAAACAGCTTTGCTCTGTTGAAATAAAGAACAAGGATTAGAGATGCTGCGTGCAAGATGAAAAGTCAAAATATCACTTTCTGTAGTCTATGAACACTACTGCTCAAGCATGTGCATAGCAGAGCAAATAGAGGCTGTACCATAAAACCATAGCAACCTCTAATTAAGAGGCAGTTCAGTCACAGGTTTGCTTCTATGAAGCTGCAGAATCAACAATAAAAAATTAAAAAACACCTACCAGCACAGTACTGGAGTTCATGCTCTGGTAAGAAAGGACAGAACAAGGTAGGAAAAGCAGCACTGCTTTGAACTTCATGAGTCAAAAAAGGAATCACTAACTGCAGTTTAGATTCTAAATAAAATGTTCTCATGTCGAATGGTGTAGAACTATTTTATTTTTTCAAATGTTTCCAGACACAGGATATGTATTGCTTTCCAAGTTAAATCATACTCATGCTGGACTCAAGTTCCCATGAGGCCACCTTATGCTTTGAATTATGTTTGGCTCCACAGGTCCAAGAGCTACTGCATAAAGACCACCGTGAGGAGACAGGAGCTTGGGAAATGTTGAAACTACAGTGTTACCAGTGCTTGTTAGAATAAGTGCTGCATGTGCTTACTGCATCTAAGAATGTACTTTTGATTTTGGTAAATCTTTCATTATTTGAAATAGCACTCAAAGTATAGCAGGACCTTAGTAAACATTCTGTCACTGTTTCTTCCACAAGTCCATTTTGTCCCCGCTTTCAATGCATTTTGTATTCTGTTTTCTCTAAACTGAATTTCTGATTCAGAATTAAATGGCTGCAGCTATGATCTGTAGTACTCATTTCTACTGGGGAAAAAAAAAAGTTTTCTTTAAGCTGAAACTTCTCAGCTTGTCTGTGGTAATAGGTAACAGTTTATTTGCTAGCTGTTAACATGAGTAAAAATGCACCTTAGCCCTGATCACTTGTGAGCATGCAAATATAGCTAACCAAAGCAAGAAAAGATGAAGTCTTATTCCCAGTGCTACATCTTAAATAACTTTTGACATACTTTTCATAATCCTTTAAAAAGCAAATAATTACTCTCAACTTTTCTGTAGGACTCCAAGTACACAAATAATTCCAGCTAAATGCAGCAATACATCTTCTACAGCAGCAACTTTACTTCGTAGCTGCAGATGTACTTGAAACTGCAATAAAACATTTTAATTTTAATCTGCTACCTCCCCTATAAAGGGTAGTCTCTTACAAACCGATTAAAAACAACTTATGTAGTACATTTGGGTCCATACATATGATCTTGCCTTTCTGTTAATCGTTAAGGACTGAGAAGATGTTTCAATTTATACACTTATCAAATGAAGTTGAATAAACATCTTACTATTCTTCTAGGTTTTTTCCTTCCCCTATTTTTAACCTCACATAAAATGTCATCTTTAGTATAAAGAAACCATCTAAATTCATCTAGTATTCATCCTCAAAATTTAGTTTGCTATCCATCTGTGAACCGTGAACGTTACAATGCCCTTGTTACGATACTTGTTATGCTCTGAGAAATAACAGACTGTTCAACTGCATTTGGTAACAATTTTATTCCCTCCTTATAAATAGTAGCTTTTCAGCACTTTGTTTTCATACTTACTCCTCAAGCATTTCCCCCAGGTGTGGTTTCATAACCAGCTGATAGTTTGCAGTCAACAAAAGGAAGCAGTTCTTGTGCTTACTGGCTTAATTGCAAAGCTGGCAATTCCAAGCAAAAAGCTATTTTCCTCAGTTTGTTTCTCCACTAAGACAGTAATTTCAATCATTTTTCCATTTACTTTGAATGTATTCAAAACAGTAGGCACTCAAGCCACTGTGAGGTGAGCAACAAAAGCACACTTTGAAGATCAGAACTTTGCTTTTTCAAGGTAGAGTGATGTTACCACATAATCTCATAGAATTGCAGCCTCAAACTCAAATGGATGACAGACTACCTTAGACCTAGCCATACACCTGTTTACATCCTGCTCCTGACTTCCTTAAAAGTGAGTGAGCTGCCCACCCAACCTTCTTAAAATTTCTCCTACAGTGAAGCTGTTATAGGCATCCCACACAAATTAAGAATTATAGTTTCTTGCTTCTGGAAAATAGCAATGATCGGTCCCCATACTGATGTGGAAAAGCCATGCATTTAACTAGGTAATACAAAAACATCCCATAGAACTCTTTACACATCCCTTGGGACTCTGCCCTCACAAGTTCTGCTGTTCCCAATTAGCAGCTGTTTGTTTTTCCTCATTAAACACGAGCTGTGAGCATTCTTCTCCCTCCAACCTTTTCATCTCCAGCAGTCTCTGCATTATCCTGTCCTCCATACACCTTAACTACCTGTTTTTCAGTGCATTAGCTATTGCAACGTGAAGAAGTGATAAAAGCTTGAAACACGTCAACTGCTATGTTCCAAGAGCAATTTTTTCAGATTCAAGCAATGCTGGAAGTTTAGTACACTACCTCTTCCAAAAGCAGAGCTTGTGATATCTCTGCGCAATTTTGTCTTCTAATTCTTAGAGCTGTTTCTCAGTTCTAACTATAGCGCTTCCTGCCATTTTCTAATTAATCAGCTGCAGCATTTCAACACCTATTTTCCATCTCAGAAATGCCATCAAGTGGAGTAGAAGATCCTGTAGACTTAGCCCAAGCCTTTTAAATGCTGCCTTGTCTTAGTTCTTTCCCTTCCTGAGTATTCATTGACTCACTCTAAGCTTAAACATGTCGTTAACTTCAATCAAAAGCCAAGGTTGCTATTAGCATTCAGCACCTCTAAAACTGCTTTTAAATCTCACAAGTATTAGAAAGCAGCAGTCTACAGTTGATAAGTATTTTACAAATGCACAGGAAAACCTTACTTGGAACAATTCTAACTGCCACACTCAGATTTCAGGAAAGAGTTAAAAGCACTCGCATCATATAACTGCTCATCTGGAAACTAGTCTGATGCCAAGAATACAGAACAACTAAGTTTATATAACTCATTTCAATATTGCAGCTGGGTAAGAAACGGAAACATTCCAGTCCAGTCAGCAGGTTCACTAGGGACCTTGCTGATGATTAACTAAGGGAAACTAGGTATGCTAAGGAATAGTTTCTTGCAAGACTTCAGGGAAGGACAGAAGTAGATTTCAGGAGCCTAGAAATTTCCTGGTTACTTCTTGAGTTTCACTGCAGGACTTTGCCACAGGATTGCTATTTGGTCAATTATAATAACTTCTCAGCAGTTCATCCAGTGCCCAATCTGCAATGGCACCTGGCCATCTTCCAGCCTCTAATGACTAATACAAATCAACCATTCCGCATAAACTCCTGCCCTCCACGAATACATAACAGCTCTCCTTTCACCAATTCAACCGGTCTTTCCGGATGTCAGTGCTGGACTTGAAAGGACAGGCTTGCACACACATAATTCAAGTTTTAGTCCTTCAACAATTAGGTAACTTTTCTTATTTGAAAAGTCAACCAAAGTGTGAAGCAAAACAACATGCTGTAATCAATTCTCGTTCTGCAATTAAGTTGTAAATTCACTGCTACTTTTATCCTTCCATTGCATTGTCCAAATATTTGAGGAATAATAAAACAGAAAAAGCACAGAAAGGAAGCATGCTCAGTAGCAGTTGCACAGTCCTAAACTTGCATACAAAAGGCAGTAACTCAGACAAAGTTTGAGGATTACCCATTGTTTCTCCCCCAGGCAAGCAATGTGGATTGTTTTGCCATTCAGATGTTAGTTGTTAATAAAGCATAAAGGACAAGATTGACAGATACTTCTTGCCATTCCCACCCTTGTGGGGCTGTTAACAAACACTGACATAAATATCACTAAGGCATTTCTGCTTTTAATGAATTACATATCACTGGAGGAAGAAAAACAAACAAGCAAAAAAGAAAAAAGAAAGTCAAACAAAAAAACCCCATGCTTGAAACACTGAAGTGTGTGCAAATGTTTCCCTGGAATTGCACAGGATTAAACCCAAATACTTCAGGAAGTATTTTTCCTGTCCACAGAAACAAATGATGAAGGGTACGTGGTAAAGTACTACAATTGTGAGACACGCACAGAACACCAAAAACAGTATTATTTGGGTCTTCTACCCAGTACCCTTTTGCTTCTGCTCTGGCACTTTGTCCTAACAGTAGCCTATATGAAGGACTTCCAAAGACCCTTGAAAGGAACTACTTCCAGTTAGGAGCAATGGGGCTGGAGGGAGACAGAAAATTCTTCCACACAAGGAAAGCCAAGAGTTACAAAAAATACCACTTGCTAAACATTAGGGTTGTCCCAGCAACACAAAAACAACTGCAACATTATGAAGAGTAGAAGGAAAAAAAGCATTGAAGTTTTCATAGAATCACAGAATCACCAAGGTTGGAAAAGACCAACAACATCATCCAGTCCAACCATCCACCTATCATCAATCGTTCTCACTAAGCCACATTCCTCAACACAACATCTAAACATTCCTTGAATACCTCCAGGGTTGGTGACTCCAACAGTTCCCTGAGCAGCCCATTCCAGTGCCTGACCACTCTTTTGGTGGTAGTATTTCCTAACATCTTGCCTGAATCTCCCCTGGCACAGCTTGAAGCCATTCCCTCTCACCCTATTACAGTCACATGAGGGAAGAGGCCAACCCCCAGCTCACTACAACCTCCCTTCAGATAGTTATAGAAAGCAATAAATTCTGCCCTGAGACTCCTCTTCTCCAGACTGAACAATCTCAGCTCCCTCAGCTGCTCCTCATAAGGCCTGTACTCCAGACCCCTCACCAGCTTTGCTGCCCTTCTCTGGACGCTCTCCAGGGCCTTGATGTCTTTCTTGCAGTGAGGGGCCCAAAACTGAACACAGTGCCCAAAGTGCAACCTCACCAGTGCCGAATACAGGGGGACAATTACTTCCCTACTCCTGCTGGCAATACTATTTCTGATACAAGCCACTATGCCGTTGGCACTCTTGGCCACCTGGACACACTGCTGGCTCCAATTCAGCCAAGCATCAACCAGCCTGTCCAGACCCCTCTGTAGGGCCTTCCTATCCCCCAGGCAGATTAAAACTTTCAGCCAACTTCGTGTCATCTGCAAACTTACTGAGGGCGCACTCAATGCCCTCATTCAAGTCATCAATAAAGATATTGAAGAGGACAGGCCTCAGTACTGACCCCTGGGGAACATTACTCATGACCAGTTGCCAGTTGGGTTTAACGCCATTCACCGCCACTCTCTGGGCCCAGCCCGTGTCGCGGTTTTATGATTTTTGTTATATTATTGACATTCCACATCATAACATCATGCAGTGTATTGGGAGTTAAAGAGTTAATGCTCTAGCTGCGTGGATCATCGACAGTCATGGGTATACCTGTCTCAGAAGAGACAAAGAACTACATTTCCCAGAGGACTGTGCAATGCTTTGCATTTTTACGTGTTTCCGGTCAGAGGGAATGATAAAAACTGTCTGCAGTCATGGGACTCTCTCTTCCCTTTGGGATCAAGCTCAGCAGTGGATGTTTGTTGCAGCCGTCCGCCTTTCAGCGTTAGCGTAAGGCCTTCGGTTTATCGGACACTCTCTCTTGCTCATTTTATTTGATTCATTAGCCTCAATTCCAATTATATTGCATTGTATTGTGTTATTTTGCTTTCTGATATTTTATTTAGTAAATTAGCTTTCCTCCTTAGATCATTGCTGCTGTTTTGTTCCTAGGCCCATCTCCCTTCTCCCTTTTTCCCTTTCCCCCTTCCTCTTCCCTGGGGCGTGGGCCCCCTGCCTCAATCATCACGGTACCGGGTCAAACCGGCCCGCAAACCACTGACAGCCCTGCAGCCAGTTCCTTACCCAACAAAGAGTGTACCTGTTCAAGCCACTGGCTGCCAGCTTCTGCAGGAGAATACTGTGGGAGACAGTGGCAAGGGCTTATGGTGAAGCCTAGGTAGTCTACACTAACAGCCTTTCTCTCATCCACCAGATGGGTCACTAGATCATAGAAGGAGAACAGGTTGGTCAAGCAGGACTTTGCCCCTTACGAACCCATGCTGGCTAGGCCTGATCCACCAGCTGCCCCACACATGCTGTGTGATCTCCCTCATGACAATCTGCTCCATAACCTTCCCAGCCTAACAGGCCTGCAGTTCCCCAGATCCTCCTTACAACCCTTCTTTCAGATGGGAGTCACATCAGCAAGCCGCCAGTCTTCTGGGACCTCACCAGTCAACCAGGAGTGCTGACAGATGACAAAGTGGCTCAGCTATCACTTCTCCCAGTTCCCTCACCACTCTTGGGCGAAACTCATCCAGCCCCATGGGCCTGCAGCAGTCCAGTTGGAATAGTAGGTCTCTGACTGTTTCCTTTTCTATATTTAAACAAAAAGGAGACTTCAATCAAAATAATGAGTTCTCTAAATTGTTTTCCTTTTCAGTTCTGTCTTCTTATGGCATAGGAACTAGAGGGTATTTCTGCATTCCTTGAGCAGCAGAGGTGGCTCCTGTGTTCCACAGCTTATTGCTGGATTTACACAGCTGCTTTTATTTTCACGTGAAGAGCAGATATTCCCGGGCATTCCTGATCCAGCCCAGCAGTGCTTGGCTACGGAGTACCTTCCACGCTTCTTGATAATTTAATGCTGCTTCCTTGTAGTCCCAGTAGGTTTCCAGAGTCTTCATCCTAACAGAAAACACACATCAATGACGATTTTTCTACTGTTCTTTTAGATGTACACATGTACTATCACAAAATGAAGAAAGCAACCAAACATGTAAGAACACAATAATGTCCTATGAGCCTTTCCATGCTACTAAATAAAATTCTCTTGTCCTTCTAGGGAGACCTGAAGAGGCCCAGGCCTTTAAGAAAGCAGTGTTTTTAGACAATGTCAGGATTCCTATACAAGAAAAAAATTACTTTTCTGCCATGCCTCATCCACACTCCAGCAACAGAAGTATCAGTGCCTTTGTGACAATATGTTACAGAGAACTTACATGATAATAAAAAATGCTGATGCAAAGTAGAAAAGGTGGATAGAGATGGGTGGTTTACATTGGATAGAGGTAGACTTATTTTGCTAGAATGCCTGTGATTACTGGCTGGAGGAGAAGAGGATAGGGAAGAAGAGTCTTTCAAGATAAAATAACGGGGAAGAGTGAGATTAAAGTGAAAAAATACAAATATATACATAGATTAAATCTTAAAGCATAAGAGACTCAGTTTTGATGCTCTGCTACCCTTCTTCACGTAGCCTCCACCCCCTGCAATTTCAGCAGAACCACTTGTTACTCTGCTGAATGCACCAATTTTCAAAAGAGAGAATTTCAAGTTCATGGTATCTGAGCATTAGTGAGAGAAAAGGAACATAAACACCTCTAAAACAATTTCACCAAGACTTCTTTCATTTCCTTGCATTTCTTTCCCAGCCACTTCTCCCCCTTCGTTGAATGGTATCAGCCACATGAGACAAAAATGTTTATAAATTCAAACCAGTATCAAGGGAATATCATGGGCAACATTACCTTCCTCAACAAAGAGAGGATCCAAACTTCTATAGGGAGTCTAATATAAGAAGTCCGTGAACCACTGCACTAGGTTTCATATAAAGCTTTCATGCTTAAAGGCACAACAATCACCACCACCACCCCACAAAACACCAGAACAGCAGACAAATCAGAAATTATAATTCAGCCTTCTGCTATAAGTGCAACATGCACAGCAAACCATGATATATTATTTATCCTAAAGACCTTAGGTTTGGAAAATGCAAGGCAGTGAACCTGCTTATGTGCCACTGCTGAATATGGGAGATGTGCAGAATCAAAGAACAATTTAGGTTGGAAGGGCCCATCTAGTTAGAGCCCCCCTCCACCTAGACCAGGCTGCCCAGGGTTCCATCCAGCCAGGCCTAGAACACCTCTCCAGGGATAGGGCATCCGTAACTTCTCTTCTATGCATTCTGACAAATCTGCCTGCACTCCTGTAATAGCCAATTCATTTTGCTTTCTTTATCCTTTTCACATTATTCCAACTCTGTGAATCTAACCTCTGAGCTTTTTTTGAAAGATCTGTGAGAGTGCCCACTTGCAACTGTCCTCCACCTACTCGATGTAATAGTCACAGAACCCCAGAACCAATTTAACTACAACACATATGGAATTTTTCCAACTGACCTCTTTTATGGAAATGTTACAGTAGAAAGTAAGGGAAAAACTGAGCTGCTCCTCATAGCACATTCTGACTACATTTTTTCACGCTCATTATCAAAGGGATGATAACATGAAATTGATGCAGCAAGTGAGATGCAACCACTAAGAGAACTGAATGGGGCAGCAGACTGGATGTAGTAGTTTAAAAAAAAAAAGAGAAATGGATTTATGTACCAGCAATTTTAAAAATATTCTGCCTCAAGCAGACTCTCAACTTGCTGCAATTTAACACTGCCCATGCTGATCCTCTGAAGAGACGTGAAGAATCAAAAAGAAAGTAAGGGACAAAAAAGCAGGAGAAGCAGATTTACATTTAGGAAAAAGGATAACAAAAGAACATCATAATCACTGCATTAGTTCGATCAAAGTTTTAACTGCCCAAGTATCTTAGGTCTAACAGTCAACAACAGCAGATTAGAGTTAAAGGAAGACTGGAAAAAGAAAGCAACTGGACAAGCTGGCTGGTGAGCTAGCACCTCCACTGTATACACTGAGTTTGTGCAGCATAAAAATGATAACACATCTGCAAGTCAGCTGGACTTTATTATTTTTCTGTCTTGTCTTCTGACAAAGGACAAAAATGTCAAAGGAAATTACAAAGCCACTGAAGTCTAGAAGGGGCCTGAGGTGAAGTGACTTTACGTAAGGAGCACATGAACAGCACAAGGAGTCAACTACTCAGTGCATCAGTTCATGCTGTATTCTGCAGAAAATTGTAACTCAACAAGCCACAAGCAACTCCTCCTCAAAAGAGAGTGATGATTTTGAACTGAATTAAGAAGAAAGCGTATCTCTCCATATAGCGCCAATTAAAACCATTTCAACAAATGGCTCATGTTGACATCAGAGCTTTTAAGTAAAGATGCAGAAAAGAACCGCAATATTTAATTCTCAAAACTTTAAAACAAGTAAAACCTAATTATTAAAGATTCAGAGTGTACTTACTATGGCTGAGTTAATCTTACCTAATGTCTTAGTGCCAATGAAAAGGCAGAGACGGCCTACCTGCCCTGCTTCCAACCACATGGACCTTCTATTTATATTTATTTTGCATGGATTCTTTTATTTGTTCCATCTTTATTTCATCTCACTGGCTCTTCCTCCTTTACATGCTTTGATGAAAGAAGATTTTAGTATACACTCGACTAAAAAAAAAAATTATTCAAACTCTCCCTTATTATGAAAGAGAAAGAGGTGGCATTTCATGTAATTGCTAAACACCAGTGAGATATCAATAAACAGAGCCATTTGAGGATAGAGGTTTTGAATCCCATCAAGTGCTGCAGGTAGGTAGTAGCAGCTCACCTTTCCAGAAAATTCTACTTCCTTCCTCTCACCTCCCTCTTTACTCTCCCTCTCCCAGTTGCTCACCATCATTGGTGCTTTTGGACAAGACTGCTTCAACTCATGCAAAAAGAAGACTTACAGAGGGGTCCAGAAGACCCCATCTAGAGAAGGACAAGGCTCTGTGACCAGAAAAATAAGTTATCCTTTCAAAAACAGTAAGCCTCCACAGCAAAACAACCTGCAATTTCTGTTCTCTCATTAATACATGAGCTATTAATCCAACAAGATAATAAATAAATAAATAAATAAAATGCTTTCTAACCCATCAAGGATATGACATATCATTCAAGTCTCAAACTTTAGCATTAGATTTATCTCAAGTGACACTGATTGGCAGAGTCTGGTATCAGCAGTGTTTCTGAGCTTCATGAAAGTAAATTTTCATTCTTAAAGATACTACGGGAATGTATTTACCGGAGAGTGTCTGGTAAATTCTCCTTTGAAATGCTTGTCACCAGCTCTTGGAATTCATGGAACAGTTCCACTTTACAAATCTTTGATCTGATGGGAAAAAACAACAGGAAGATAATGAGAAATAGCACAAGATAATAAGAAATGTACTTTCACTTATTAGTTCCTGACAGCGTCAGCCCTGTCAGGGCAGCATGTTCCTGCCTGGTGCTGTAACGAACCAGAACTGAAACTTGTTTTTCTCCCCCTCCACAATTTAACTTTTCATACCCCATACCCTATCTGAGCCTGCCCACATTCTTTTAAAACTCTTGTTTTAAATGTCATATGGACAAAAGCTGAATTACCCCACTGTCCCAACTAGCACTCTGACAGTCTGCAGAAAACATTTTAACAGCCCCACATTATCTATGCACCATCATAGGCTCATAGCTATGGCACAGGCTGAGCCAGAAGAATTAGTCCTAGAAGTGATCACATAACCACAAATGGACTGCAAGGGCTTGTTCAAACTGGAAAAAAAATAATCATTTAGAACAAATAAAAGAATCAGAAAAAACAACAGCAACAATGGTGCCTTTTTCACAGCACTGGCAAGGACACAGTCAGCAACAGATTGAGGGCAGTTAAATACAAAGAGATTCATCAAGAAGCAAAGTGAGTCTAAGTCTGAAAGATTTTTAAAGATACCACAGGCACCTCTGTCAGCTGTAAGCCCTTCTCTTTCCCCCAAAAGACAGGCAATCAGAGAAACTGTTCACGAAACATGGCTGGGCCTTTCAAAACTGACCATTTTCTCTACTGAATTCTTTTTATACACTTGTATTTATTATGACTGATTCAATCTTCCAATAGACACAAACACATACCACAAGACTACCCATAAATCCCTTTTAAGTCAGTCAGCTTTATCTTCCGTGATATTTAGCATTATCTAGCATCTTGCACAGAGGAAAACAAACAAACAAATGACAATTCCCACCAATCACTCTGAAACACTTTGAAGAAAAAATGAGGATGGAAATACAAGTCTTGTTTAGTATTAAGCAACCCCCTCCAATAAGTCTACAAATTCCTTATTTGGACCTTTTATCAGAAAAGTTCCTACAGAAATAGAAATCTGAAAAAAAATTAAAAAAATAATAAAAACATGTCCTGTAACATGCTCATTTCCTTCAGTCTCCAGACTAAAAGGTACAAAGCAAAACCTCTGCTAACTTGGGCAATAAATAAGCTGTCTTTTAATAAAAAAATACCATAGTTCCACACTACCATTACTAACAGCGTCCTTTGTTAAGTGACAGACAAAAATAGGAAAGTTCTCAGCCCTCACTGAGCTTCTCTCACTTTCTCTCCCTTAAACAATGACTACTTCCTTACCCCAGTCCTTACATTTCTGCTCTGACAATGCATCACACACCACAGTGATCTAAGGGAGGGGCTAAAAGGCAAGATCTGTGCATCCAAATATCACAGTATTCTCAAACCTGCTCTGAGGGCTTCCAATCCCTTTCTTTGTAGTTCCTTGCCGAAAGCCACCTGAGGTAACGTCTAGAGGTTGCTCTGGAACTGCACTCCAACTGATAGCTGGGAAAGAATGGATTATGAATGAGGGAGACACACTCAGCATGAACAGAACGTAATCATTCCCTCTGTCTTCTCAGTTCACATAGTACTATGCTACTTCCCAAAATTAGTTAAGACAAACTAGGAACAGGACTGCAGTTCTCTTGGGCACACATACTAAAAAAAAAAAAATAGCATTGAAAAAATGCACACACACACACTTCATCTTCAAATGCCAACAACTTTATGCTTTTCCCCCATCCTGACATCTAATTACCATTTTAGACTGTACTGTTCTTCATGCTGAAACTCAGCACGTCCCGTCTCACAGATTTACAAATAACTAGAAAACCATCTGAAGAAGCACATTCACAGAAACAGAACTGACATGTCCAGTCTGCCCATTTATAACCTAACAGTAGTATCTTTAAGATCTACTGCCTTGAGATAATTTCTGCTCTCTAAATTCTCTCATTCCTCATTCTTTCTAACGGGTGAAAAAGCTGCACATACGCTAAGAGTGAAGAGAATTTTCACAGCTTTTCTTATGATACCATTTTGCCACTCAAGATACTCAAAAAGTACATCTATAAAGCATACTGTGCAGATTAGTAATGTACTGTGATTCAGCTATAAGCTGCAATTGCTATGCTCTGCTTGGTGTAAATTGTACTTACAGTGTGACTTAGGTACAGCAATGCAGTACTCCGCTAAAATGAAATCCCATGTGATGCCAAATGACATCAAATACCTAAACATTAAACAATCCCTGTGCAGAATACCTGAGAAATACCAGCTTAGAGGATATTAAACTCAGGAAAGTAGATAAAAACTGACCTGAAATTCAAAACGTTTTCTATTTTTTCATTTCTTTCTAGATACTGCAAACTTCAAAACATTAAATTGAACACATTCTTTTTAGAAATATTAGTTGCAATGTACCTGTCCTGGACATTTCAATACCCAGAGTAAGAACTATGAATTTAGATTTAATTCTAATTTTCATCCCCACATGAAAAACTCAATCCAGCAGATTTCATACATGCAAAACTGTTTAATATTATTCACCAACTCCCTATACAGTGACCTGAGTAACTGTACAAAAATACAGACAACTTTTTTAAAATTCAGTACATTTAGACACAGGTTAGCCACAGACTATTTCTGCCTAGTGAATTCAAAGCACTTTTCAATGATGGATTTTGTTTCCCAAGTCCCAGTACAAAAATCTTTTCCTTACCAGCACCTGCAAGTAACTTCAAATTAAGCATCTGTGAATTCACTAGGGAGCTCTTCATTTCTTTGCTGTTTTATCATCAGGTCTATTCTAATACATAGGATATCTTCCAATACAACAGTAGTTTTGAAAAAGTGCTTAACCACACAAATACATTATCAGTTCCTTCCCCTCTCTTACCTTCACCAAATAGAAAACCACAACGCTAATGACAACATGATTTGCGTATTAATTCATCACCATGACCAAAAGAAGGCAACATCCCAAACAACTTATAAACAAACCTTTATGATATACTACCCTGCATTCCTTGTACATTCAAAATTTTCTGGGAGATAAAAAGCAAAACTCAACACGGCAAATTTTCTATTCATCAAGAAGGAGAATATAAAACCATAACAAGAAGTTTTTTTGTCTTGGCTAGTTATTTTCTGCCTTTGTTGTGATTATAAATTCTTATTGATTCCTAGTTAATGCTCTGTCTCTAGTTTCTTTTAAGCATTTTCCAGAATATTGTAAAAAATTAAGTTCTGTCTTCAAACTAGTTCACTGCTTTAAATCACACTTCGCTTCTAGCACTGGCAATGAATGATGTCACATTTTACAAAACATCACCAAAGCCACATAATTTGTATTTGGACTTTTGCATACCATTACACAACTAGTCCAAGTTAACTCACCTGCGCTACAGGGAACAAGTTTTCTTTTGCTGATAGTTTGAACTTCTTGGATTGCCTGACGGCTATGTTCAAATTGAAGATCTGACTGCAGCAACTGAACCTCCTGAGTGAGGAAACCATCCGGTAACAATGAGATGTGTTGACACCTAAAGTAAACATGGAAAAATGCAAGTGATTTAAAGTCTTGTATTCCAGGACAGATTCTGCACAATTTAGTTTCACAATTCAAAATGGAAGTCCCTTCCAACCCCTACAATTTTATTTTAAAACAGAATTGAATGCAAGTTGCAAAATAGAGGTAAAAAGATCTAGGGATACCTTCCCCTTCTAAACAGTATCTGTTCTGGCTATAAAAAACACAAAACCATGTAGTTTAATAAGACCTTGTCCATCCTACATAACTACAATGAACCAATTTTATTGCAGGTATAGTTAAAAGCTAGTACGAATTCATAGAAGATAGGCAGAATAAAAACTGCAATATAGTTCTGCAATCAGAATGAAAAATTTGGAAGTATTTACATAGTCAACCATACTACCTTAATACTTTTACAAACCTGAAGGCTCTTAATCAAAGACTAGAAAGATAGAAAATATACTTATTCCATAAGTTCCATATATGACCTCAGCTTCGTTACCTTCAAGTACTCTCTAAATGTTATTAGAATTTGGGGTTGGACTCGATCTCTAGAAGTCCCTTCCAACCCCTACAATTTTGTGATTCTGTGATTCACTTGAGGAGGAAAAAATACTGTATGTTAATCACCCTAATATTTACATAAAGCAGAAATTAATTAAAACCGAGGTTCATATTCTAATAGTCTGAAAACTGACCTTGCAAATATTTACTGAAGACTTTCTTGATGTTTAATGTGCCTACCATGGGTTAATTAAAGCAAAAGCAGCTAGCCAGACACTATTTTTGTAACCTTTAAACATCTGATCTCTTAAAAACCAATAGCACACTCACAAAAACTAAATTACATGGAGAGTAGTCTTGTGGCAAAGTCATTATTTTCTACTTCCAGGACTAAATAATGAAACGGTCAAAACAGAAACCAACAGAAATACTCCTAATAATGTTATTTTAAATTCATCAATCAAAACTTTGGAAAGCTACATAAAACCAGTCCCTTCCTAAATCACCCTACTTATGAAAATGTGCAAATACTTTACCAAGGTTAATTTGGTGTACCTTTAGTCAGACTGCCTTCAGGACAGATATACTTGGGAGCTTAATTTAATTCAAGGAAATGTAGTATACATCCATTCACAACTTTAGGAATGTATCAGGACTCTACTATTCAGTTACATGCCAGAAACAAAAGCTGCCTTCGCTCACCAACTTATTTCTATAAAAGATGACTTGAAGGTTGTTCAGAATATCCTGAGTACAGCTAACTGAATAAATTACAAGCTCTCCTTGACCACATTTGGGGAAAAAAAAATATGGAAGAGAGTGTGAAAGGTTCAACTTCACTATGATAAAAATATCTCATACTCATGTCCTTTCAGGCTTTATTTTCCGCTTTTAGAAGAGCTCAGGTGGGTAACAGTCTCCCACAAAGGAATAATCAAGCAGATCTTGAATCTAACAAATTATTTTGCACATCTTCAGGTCTGATCAGCACCAGCAGCAGTCATCTACACAGGGCTACTTCCTTAAAATGTGACCTGCGAAGTCCACACGTTCTGCAAATATCTAAACTGAGCACCAGAGTCGCTTACAGAAGTTGTCTTCCATAACTCAATTTCTATACAAGCTACCTGACTTCCAAAGAAGGGCACTTACCTTTCAGTAACCGCTCTCTGCATTGCTTCTTGGCTATATGGACACTTCCCCACTATAACTGCTGACAGATACACTGGATACTGCAGAAAATGCATCAGAAGGGCTCCTTGACACCCCAACACATTCCAGCGAGCCAGTTTATCACTGCAGGACATAGAGCACGTTCTATCCCCACGACCTGGCTTCACCCGTAATAACCCTACACAGTGATACTCTACGCCAGGTATTAGGGCATCGCTCAGCTCTCCAGGTACGCATTTCGCTCCAGTTCTATGAATATCTACTACTGTCAGTTTGCCCGAGTCAGTCTCCTTGTTAGTTACTTGCATCTTTTCAGAATGTTCACTGCACTTTGGATTCACATTGCCTTCTTTTTCCACAAATACTTGCTGAACAGACAGGTCTTCAGTGATCACGGGAAAAAAACCACCATCAGCGTTCTTCATTCTCTTGATTATATGACCACTTGCCACCTTCTCCAGTATCCTTTTGTCTTCTGGGCCCCTACGATCACAGTCACTACTGCACAGTGCTGACTGTCCAGCTACATCATGTCCATCCACTGGCTTAGAAAGATAGTTTTCTGTTTCCCTAATTGGAATAATAGAAGCATCACCACCTAGAGAAGAAATAACATCAAAGTTAGCCAAAAAGGTGTCTTGTATGACAATAACAGATCAACGTAACATTATGGCTTTCACAGATTTGTACTCAGAAAAACTGTGGAAAATCTGCAGGAAAACCAAATGATACAAATATCCCCAAAATAATAATTAATAGTTAAAGAAAACACTATCAAACTAGGATCGAAAGAAACCACAATATATGTCACTAAAACAAGCTCAAAACCAAAATTCCAGGTATGTGATAAAGCAAACAGAACCTGAGAAGCATGAGAGGGAAGGAAGTCAGGAAGTTACCTTTACTATTAAACTGAAGATGGTAGATTCTGCTTTTAACTTGCGTTAATGAAGAAAATAATTACAGTTTATTGCAGCAAGGCCATTAAAATTATGAAAATGCACATGTCTGTGCTAACTCATTGTTAAATACTGATGGGGCAGTACTCTGGTTTGGTAACAGACTAATAGCAGAAAGAACACACAAGGAATCTGAAAAGCTGAGACATGACACTGCCAACATGCCTTCATTCCTGTGGTTATGGTAAGTTGGCGTTTGTCTCTTTTTGTCTGTTTTGTTTTTTCCAAACACCCAAAGAGAGTTTTTTGTAACAAAAGGTAGCCTTCTGTTCCATAAGATGGGTGGAGGGGGAGAGGGAGACAGGAGTATTTATTTATTTATAGGAACTGTAGCAAATGTCCATGTTCTTTTCTTCCATAGGAATCTGAGTCCAGGAAGACAACAACTTAAGTAAAGCCGTCAAGAAAAATGACAGAACATCTAACATTTTCATTACTACTGGAAGCCAAGCATCCCAAGCATACAGTGAGTAGTTGATTGGGTTTAATGAGCTCTCATGGATCACATCCAGCAAAACAAAATGCCAAGTGCATCTGTAGAAGCCCAGTCAAGTACATCTCAGGGCACATGCTGATGACATGAGCTACCTACCACCTTACACCGGAAAGACTGAAGAAAAGGTATAATCTTTTCTGTTCCTTGCAAGTTGGAATCATGAAATTGGTTCACTCCTAAATACTCACATGGGGTATGACTACAGAAGAAAATAAATATGATATTTGGTTTGAGTTTCCATTTCCCAGTTTTCGATCCTGGAATAAAGATGCTGCCTTGTTGGTAGGAAGCTGCCAGACGCATCTGATGGAGAAGATACCTGTTAGACAGAAAGTTTCCAAGAACCATTTACTTCACTTTTGATGCATGGTAAAAACGACAAAACTTAGATGTCCACTACTGCTTGCTCATTCCTGATGATGTATTTGAGGAGCCAGCCCAGTTACATTTCTGTAGTCAGACAGCACCCAACATACTCCATAAACACAAGCTCACCACTAGAACCTTAATAAGAGAGCTCAAAGGGTTAAATTCAGAAGAGGTAACTTCCTCTTCACACTGCACACATAGAGGTCGCTTCTTCCACTCTACTTATTACCAGACCTGATGCTCATCTGATTATGAAAGCTAGCTTAGCAGAACAAACAAACAAAAAAAAAAGCAGTAAATTAAACTTCTGACTCTGTCACCTTAGTTCACTGAATCAGCCAACTCCACTCTTCCCATGGGGAACCACATTGACCAGATTCTCCTACAAACTATACAAATGAATGTAGAAGGAAGGGAGATAACACAAACCTTGTCTCTTTTTATGATGGCATAACTGCATTAACAGACAAGGAAAGAGCCACTGAAGCCATCAACCTGGGCTTCAGTACAGCATTTGACGTAGTCCCCTATAACACCCTTCTCTCCAAATTGGAAAGATATGGATTTGATGGGTGGACTGTTCAGCTGACGAGGAACGTGCTGAGAGATCAAGAGATCATGCCCAGAGAGTGGTGGTCAATGGCTCTATGTCCAAATGGAGACTGGTGACAAGTTGTGTTAATGATCTTTGAATTAAAGCCTTCATCAAGTTGGACTAGATGTCCTTTAAAAGGTCCCTTCCAACTCCAATAATTCTATGATTCTAAGCAAACAGAAGGATGTATGTGGACACCTTTGACACCTAGTCACAATGCCAACATTGGAATCACATGAAATAACATCCCACTTCTTTGTAAAAGGTTACTATAATAATAAGGAAGAAATAAATGCTCTTATCCCTGAAGCTGCCAATTCCGGCTATTTCAGACATAGGTTAGAAGCATTTTTGGATCACGACAAACCACCTCAAGTGGCACTGGGTAAGAGCACATGGAGTTCACATCTCACCTCTGGAAGCTCCTCTTGGCTATGATTTCAGCATGACTGTCATTCAGAATGTCTCCTAATGCAACAACCAAATGAGAATATGCATCATTAACAAACAGGAGAGTAAATGCTACAGCTGTAACAGAATTTTACAGTTCACATGGTTCAGCAGATTTGCTAGCATATGAAGGGTTTAATATTGGTATTAGGTTATTCCAACCCATTTTAAACATCTAATCACTACAAAAAGAGGTCAAAACACCCTAAAAATGACTTCTGTACAAAGTAAAGGACCCATAAAAAACAAATTTTTAGTCCTGAAATCCTCTAATACTGTATTCCTTCAAATCCTTACTGATGTCTGCTCTTCATAAAAAATCAATCAGCATACGCCTAACATCCAATAAGCCTCAAGTATTTATCTTTTAGTAGAAGTTTCCTGTTGCACTATGCCCTCTGATCTAAATTACATTTCTCCGTAACTAATTCCGATATCTATCAGGTTTACACAGCATACTTTGAAACAATTTGGAGTGCCTGCCTACTGCTTTATTTGAAGGAACAGGACCAGTAAATCAGCTGTTATCTCAGGAATAAAATGTCATGTGATAAATGATCTCATTAAACAATGTTGCAGAACTTGTGAAGGCTTTTCAAAAAGTTTTTCTATGATCACAATCATTGCCACAGTCCAACAAGAACTCTAGTAAGAGAGAATATTAAAATAGCACTCTGTATCTGAGAAAATATGGCAATACAAACACACCTTTTTACTCACAGATCCTACAATTAAGAAGGTTTCTTTTTAACCTTAATTACCTGCTGAAGTAATATTCTGACAGCATATCACAGAATGATTTGGGTTGGAAGAGACCTTAAAGATCATCTAATTCCAGCCTCTACTAGAATGGGTAAAGCACAAGAAACACCAATAAAAAGCTAAGATACAGAGTTTAGTTTCTTGCCTTATTCCACTAATCCATTTCAAATGGAAGTACATTCTAGAGAACACAAAACAGCCTGACAGTAAGGTGTTAAGCCAATTCTGCCATCTTACTTTACTCTTTCTACATCTAACAAATATAGAAAATGATACAAACATACTCACTGACATTTCATCCCCAGCTACTTTTTGGCATCATCTACTATGCCTTCCTCCTCTCATTCCCAAAAGAGGAAAGAGATACATTCTGAATAAAAAATGGAAATGTAAAGCTGTTCAACAATAATAGGAAATTGTAGCTACTGGATGTCACCTGCCTCATACAGTTACTGCACAGTCACAGAATATACAGTGCGGAAGAAAGAGCCATCTAGTACCCTTCGTGTCATGTCTTCCTCAACAATAGAAGTATCTTTAGCACTGGACAACAATAAAACTAGACTGTACCAGGTGAATGAAGCACAATTACTTTTGGTTATGTTTTGTTCTGTTTTTAGCTATCAAGAGTTTGGGTAAGCAGGCTTGGGATGTAAACTGCACTTTTCCATATATAAAGTTTATTCATCTTCAAGGCAGGGAGTGCAGCCAATGTTTAAGGCAGCCATTTTGTCCGTTAAACTCCTGTCTTCTTGCTACAGATGAAGACTGCATTATATTGCCTCATACTTCTGGTTTCTATCCAGAAGACTGAGCTCAATGCCTTGGACATTCTTCATTGACTCTAGGACATCAACAAGAAGGAAGTTAGGACAGGTAGACTGTTGTTGGATTTTACACCATACTTACCAGTTTTTCTCATTTTGTTTAGTCCAATACATTTTGTTCCAGTTCCCAGAGCAACAACTTCCTTGGCTAGTGAAAAAGAAAACACTTAACTGGATAAACTATCGCAATAAACATTGCTCTTACATTGGTATCTTGTTAAGACGGTACACAGAACACTGAGTAGGTGGCAATGTACAGGGAGGCAAGCAGTGAGATGTTCCAGCTGTAAAACTGAATGCAGTAGATACAACCACCAGTGCCATGGAAAGTATACGAGCACAAAGTACAGGCACTAACACTGGTATGATATGCTAGGCAACAAGCAGTGAGCAGCAGCAAAAGACTCCTCACACATTTAAGAAAGAAGTATGAGTTACAGTCTGCTTTAAAACAGTCTGGAAGTGCCAATTAAGGAAATGAAAGTGATGGTGAACAAAAAAAAACCAACAAATAAACCCAATCCCACAATGCACGAACACAATCTGTTAAAGGAGAGTGAACTTCCCAGGAGCTTTATAAATAGACAAATACACTTCCGCAGGCCTTTACTCCAGGTATTCAGGACCTGCTCAGACTTGCATCACTTACTGAATACCTGAATGCAGACTTCCACCCGCTTAGTTACAGTCTGGAAAGAACATTATTTCACTGCAACTCTTTTTTCAGACAGACGCTGTAAAAGCTCTTACCAGAAGTAAAGAATTTCACAATAGAAAGAAAAAAAACAGGAAAGGCTGTGTTTTGTTTGTTTTTAAAGAAAAGGGTACCTTAAAGGTTTAAAAAAAAAAAAAAAAAAAGGAAGAATTATCACAAAGATTCGCCACCACCCCTCAGCTTGCAAAACCCCATTCTCACCCTGCAGGCTCCCCAGACTGGCACAACCCTCTCTGCTCTCTGCAGATTCCACTTTGACCACAGCTGCCAGCGAAGTCCATTCTCTGCTTGGATCTGGTTTCCCCTGCTTAGGGAGTCTGATCCTATAATGCTCATAACATAACTCAGCAATTTCATCTGCCGACCACATGACTCCTGCTGCAAGTACAGCTTCTGCACTGAGTTCAATCTCACTTATATCCCCTGTCCCCTCAATCCCACTGCTTAGTTGTACAACACCTTCCTGGGCCAGATTCTAATGTGCAAGACCCGCTTGCATCACCCCTTTCCAGACTGTTGAGAACTGTCACACGAGACAGAAGTTTTCCAGTTCTTTTTGTTTTCCCCACCTCTCCAGGAATAGTAACAATAACGGAAAGACACGGCGGGAGCCGAGCAGCCCGCCGAGCAATGCCGCCGCTCCCAACACACAGCACCGCCCCCGCGCTTCCCGGCACAGCTGAGGCGCCGCACTCCTCCGTGGCCCCTGAGCTCCCGCTCCTCCACAGCGAACGAGGCACCCCAAACTCACGCGCCCGTGACGGCAGCTTGGAACCCCCCACCCGCCAATTAACGGCTCCCACTCCGCGGGGGACCCGGACCGCAAAGCGTACGGCACAGTCAGGTCACCTCCCGCCTCAGCCGCCACGGACGCGCCGCACGCCTCAGCCCCGCCCCTCCGGCGGGAGAAACAACTCTGGCGCAGGCGCACAAAGAAAAACGTGAGACGTTCGGCGGACACCTCTGCTTTTATTCACGGCCCGCCCCTGGCTTCACACAGAGGTGCCTTCGGCAGACTGCTCGGGATGCGCCTCCTTCTTCTTGTCCTCCGGCTTCATCGCTGGGAACAGCAGCACCTCCTGCGAAAACGGGCGCGATCAGCGGACGCCGAGGTCGCCCGCCGTCCCCAGCAGAGCGCGGCCGTGCACGAATCTCGCGAGATGGGCGCTCGGCCCCGCCCAGCACCAGGCACGGGACAGAGGCGGCGCAGGGGCGCGGCGCTGCGCGCAGGGTGAGAGCGGGCGGCTCTGCAGAGGCGGAGCTCTGAGCCGGGCAGCATTACGCACGGCTGTAGGCCGTGTTTCTTTGCGTCGTGACGGAACGTCACTCCTATTCTCTGATGCAGCCATCAGCAGGCGCTGCCACTTCTAATACTTACCTTGATGTTACTGGAATCGGTAAGGAACATGGTGAAGCGATCGATTCCCATGCCCCAGCCAGCTGTAGGGGGAAGGCCATACTCCAGTGCAGTGCAGAAGTTTTCATCAATAAACATGGCTTCATCATCACCCGCAGCTTTTGCCTAAATAAGAAAATAAGCAGTAAGGGGTGTATGCACAGAGCTACATAGTACCGATGCTATTAATCCCTACCAGAAGGGACAAATACATTTGTAGCAGCCATGTAACTGATGGTACTAAGTCTCTCTACAGCCACACAAGTGACAGATGAAGGAATTTCATGCCTGTAAAGTTGTGGAGATGCCCTGTAGAGGTGCTTCCAAAGCAACTCTTAAGCTCAGTTCCCTTATGACCCAGAAGTTTCTTTTCTAGGGGCCAACTGCCTCACGTAAAAGCTGTATATGGCACCAGCAGAGCACTGTGCAATAAATTGCATTCAAAGGTTTCTCAGGTTCTTCATTGCTTCCAAGTCTCCCTTTAATCCTTACAGAAACAGATGGGGACCAGAGCCACTGGAATCACCACTAACTTTGTTTCATGAAACAAATTAAGGGAGTGGGTTTTTGGTTTTTTTTTCCCTTCAAGCAAAAAGATTAAACCCCCACAACACTGGAATGTTAACTGCTGCTGCTTACATAAATTTACTCTGACAGCCCCCAAGTGATAACGGTGATAATAATAAACCATAAGTGTAAGTGTTGAAACAACATTTTGGCTCACACAGTTTCAAGAATGATTCTGCAGAAGTTTTAAAGCAAACCACTCTGCCTGAGTAATCCTAAAATATGAACCGACACTCTTCAAGTCAATTTCCACCTTAACGTTATATTTTCAGGGGAATTTTCACTCCATACATACAATCAAAGGGCTACAAATACTGGTCACGACTACAGAGAGACAACTGCAGCAAACATACGGCGGGCCAAAGGGCAAGGCACATTTAGTACTGTTCACTCTAAACATTCTGAAATTTACTAACAAGCTATTTAATGTAATTATATTTTCCTGGGTTTTACAATTGTTTAATCTTCTCAGAATCTGTAGGAAGAACAGGAACTCTTTCTGCAGACCGCACCATCTGACCTCACTCACATGTGCTCCCATGCATCCATGTGTATACATATGTAATTAATAACAAAATCAGTTTGAGTCCCTCCTTTTCCAGGCTTACGTATAGACATCTAGTGATATACATTCGTAGACCTAATAGTTTCCAATATGCAGCTCTATTATGTGAGCCAACTTAGAAGAACTTAGTTCTGAACATTAGATATGTCATTCCATTGAAACTCTTACTGGACATGATACTTCTAGTTACTTAAATAATTTATTTTCCATGTTGTATGATTACATAAAGGCTTTGTTGTGGAAAAATAACTCACTTTCAATATGAGGAAGACAGATAAAACACCCTGTACATCTGCTTTTTTTCAGATCAGTATTGCAGGTACAAAAGAAAGGGCAAGATATTCCAAAACCTACAAGTACTGTTCAACAGCAGAGTTTAGACTTGTTTACCTTACAGTAAAGATCCTTTACAAGAAAGTAAATTTTAAGAACAAGCTTTCACTTGAGTAACACTCACTCTGTCTAATCATAACCCTTTTCACTAGTAGGGACTAGCAATGGACTTGGAATTAGACACAGAAAATACTCTTACACGCTTACATCATTGATTCCCTATCAGCAAAACACCCTACCTTGGCCTGGTCTTCAAAAAGCTGCCGCTGCTGGAAAGGATCATTCAGTTCTGTGTATGCATTACACACTTCCTTCTTCATCACAAAGAGTTCAAAGCGTTCTGTTAGTCCCTGACGAGTACGATGCCTATGTGAAAATGACAAATCAACCAAATCTTAAAAGAAATGGCTGTACAAAACTGAAAGGGCACGTACATTACTTCAGGTGGATTACCCATATTTGCCAGCAACAGCTGTCTAAACTACTCAGCATGAACACACCTCTCCTCTGGATCCTGGGCTTCACAGCTCAGGAGCCAAGATCTACATGGCTTGTGTCAGAATAGTATTTAACTAGCATATAACATCAGTACCTCCTGTTTTGTTGTTTGTTTTTAAATAAAGTAGTAGTGAAGGACTTAGAAGAGTTACGTTATAACTGTGCATCATACCCTTACCATTTGGCTAGAGGACTCATGATCTGCGGATGATCACAGATGAAAGTTGGGTTGATACAAGTGACTTCGAGAAATTCACCAACTAACTGAGAAAATAAAAGCAAAACACATGTAGAGTACAGTATTGCCTCCCAGCACCACCTTCCCCAAGTATTTCCTTCTCCAGTACAGAAGGAGGTACCGCGAGAGCGAAATGCTTCACTAATTACAGTAATGACCTGTTTAACAGAGAACACGTGTCCTAGCCAAATAAGAAAAACAGCATTGCAGAACCTGATAAAAACAAATAGTAACATAATTTAGTTTGGCTATCATAACACAGGACAATGAGAAAAGCAGCAGAAAAAGAAGTAGCTAACGCCACTGACTAAAAGAAAACCAAAAACAATACTATATGGGAAATCTACCAGCTCAGTAAGATACATACAAATGCACAGACCACCTGAACAAAGCTGACAGAAGATAAAGCAGATCTGGTTTGGGCCTAAAGATCACTTTTCACACCACAATTTTCTACAGTTCATACTAAGCATGTATCAGTCAACTACATTTCAGTGAACACAACAGGTTTTTGACACAGCAAGATTTCTCACTATCATGCAGAAATAGCTTAAGTGCATGTCAGCATTTTCTCACACTGAACTGAACTTGCTGTTAAGAGACTTGTATTGAATCACTGAATCATAGAATCATTTGAGTTGGAAAGGACTTATTCAAATCATCTGTCCAACCTTCCCTCAAGCCAGATCAACCTGCTCAGAGCCTGGCCCAGGTATTGCTACAGACAGATCCCCAAAGATTATAGGAATATTAAAAAAAAAAAAAAANAAAAAAAAAAAAAAAAAAAAAAAAAAAATCCTTTACTTACTTTGTCAAGAAGCCTGGCTGTTGTTCTAGGAGGCGGACACTCCACATTTCTCACTGTACAAAGGTCATCAAAGAACCTTTGAGTTTCTGAAATTGTAGACAAAAATTTTAAGAGTCACCCAGGTAGTCACATCTTTTCTTTCTGCAATCTTCAACATGTCTCAGAGGGATTCTCAAGATCTTAATAGTGAAAACATTAATAGCAGAAATCTAATGGAAAACAGTAGCTTTAATGTCAGTTTCAAACACTACAAAAGTGGTATTTGTTTCTCACTAGTTTGCATTAAAACAAATTATTTTGCATTTTAGAAACTTGGACAACAGTTACATGCAATCCAATGTTATCATCAACTGATATTAGAAATATTACTAAAAAGTGTGCTGACATATTTACTTAATTCTGAATTCCAAGAATAAAGTAGCAGATACACACATCTTGTAGAAAGCCAAAAATAATCTTATTCCTAACCTATTGTCACAGACATGGAGACTCAACTGCAAAAAAGACAGAATAAATAAGAAATAAAAAGTTGTGTCTCTTCAACAGATCAAAAACTTTTAGATCATGCCTCCTGAATATATAGAGTTAAATATGCCCCGCACAGAAAGAGGCAAAACAGTCAGATCTTGCCAAGGACTGCATGGCAAGGCTTCACTTCTTTCTGGACTTTTTTGTAACAAACAAAGCCAGAGAAAGGCAATTCCATGTACTGATGCCACCAAGAGAAAGTAGTTGGTGGACTGCAGGCTAAGGATTTCAGATCTTTGCTCCCTTTTTCTCAAGGAAGAATTACAAGACATTCATAATCAGCATCTAACCTTCAGTTTCAAAAGACTCAGTTGATGGAAATTTTACTCCTAAAGTCTTTTCCAGTTCATCCACCATACTAATGCGTCGGAAGGGAGGGGTAAAATCTATCTCATAGGCCTGTCCATCTTGACCATCTGGATGGTAGGTGATCTTGTAACTTCCAGTAATGTGCTTCACCATCCCTGCCAAAGGAAAATGAAGTTAAGAAGACAGCATAAAACATAATATGCATTTCTTACTCTTTAATTAATATTGCATATGTAACCTGAAAGCAACTTCTCTGTGATTTCCATCAAATCATGGTAGTCTGCGTAAGCCATATAGAATTCACAGGTTGTGAATTCAGGGTTGTGAGTCAAATCAATTCCTTCATTCCGGAACTGACGTCCAATTTCATATACTCTGTCCAGGCCTCCAACCACCAACATCTAAACAGAAGGATATTCAAGTAAATACTAACATTATCAAAAGAACGGGAAAGAGTTCATAACTGCTACATGATCTGACAAGTCTGATCCAAGTTTCATTCTGCTAATGTCATTCCAATGAGGCCACTATTGTGCATTAAGAGTCCTCCCTTCAGTTACACTTTTTTTAAAAGAGACGTGCCCTTGCTGCTAAGAAGGCTAATGGCACCATTGTCTGCATTAGGTAAAATATTGCCAGCAAGTCAAAGGAGGTCATTCTTCTTCTCTTGGCACTGCTGGGGAATGTCAAGGGGTATCATAATCATTCTGGACTCCTCAGAAAAAGAGAGACATCATCACACTGGAGACGGATCAGTGCCACAAAGATGAATAAGTGACTAGAATGCTCCTCCAATGAGAAAAAGATGAGAGTGCTGGGACTGTATAGACTAGAGAACACTCCAGAGGAAATCTTATAAATGTACATAAATACCTGAAGAAAGAATGCGAAGATTGAACCAAGCTCATTTCAGTGATGTCTAGTGACAAGAAAAGACAGTGGGCACAAACTGGAACATAGCAGACTTAATTTGAACATCAGAAACTATTTTCTACTGTGTGGGTGACTAAAGAGTGGCACAGGTTGCAAAGAGAGGTTGCTGTGGAAATATTCAGAGGCAAATTTGAATAAAGTCCTCGGTAACCTGCTGCAGGGGTCCCTGCTTGAATACAGTGTTTGGACCAGATAACCTCCAACCTCAACCATTCTGTGATCACACAAGACCACAACAACTTGGAGAATATAGACTTAACCAAAAGAAGCTTGTATTTTACCTTATGGTAAAGCTCTGGAGCAATTCTCATATACAACTTCATATCCAGCTCATTGTGGTATGTGATAAAAGGTTTTGCCATAGCTCCACCTGGAATTATATTCATCATAGGAGTTTCAATCTGTAAAATAACAACAAAATAAAGAAATTTCACATTAGCATCAATATTTCCAGACTTCCCCCTTAATACATGCACTGCTTTCATCCTTAGGGCATTTCCATTTCCAAAGTAGAACCAACCAACCAACCACAACTAACTATAATGAAAATTTTCTGCATTTCATTTATTCTTTGACATGTTAGTGTATGAAAACAAGTCCGAAGGCCACTTCTCCCATGCAGCAAACAAAGACTTAAGGTATTTAGAATTGTAGAATACTGAAAGATGGAAAGGAACCTGGAGGAGCAGAGTCCAAAACCTAACTCCACACACAGCAATCTAAGAGTTAAACCATATATCTAAAAATACTGTTCAAAGCATTGTTTCTTGAACACAAGCAAGCTCCAAAACATGATTGCTTTCCTGGGGTGCCTGTTCCACTGCCTGACCTGTCTCATAGCAAATAATTTTTTCCTAATAGCCAACCTGAACCTCCCTCAACACAGCTTTAAGCTCACTCTGTAAGGCTGCTCCACACTCAAGCGAAATGACTGCGTACTTAACTCCTGTGTCCAGATCATTGATAAAAATATTGACGAGAACTGGCCCTAAAATTGAGCCCGTGGGAATACCACTAGTGACTGGCTGCCAACTTGATATTATACCATTTACCACACCTCCTTGAGCCCAGCCCTTCAGACAGCTATTCACTCATCATACTGTGTACATGTATGATAGACATTTTGCCTAGAAGGATATAGAAACAGTATAGGAATTTTTGTTAAAAATAAAAGTGAAAAAAAAAACAAAAAAAACATTGCTTTCACTTTGTCCAGTAGGCAGTGTCATGAAAGGATATTAAATTAGTACGGTATAACCTTCCATTCACAAACCCATTCTCATTTTGACTGCATCATCGGTCAAGTGTTTTTCAGTAAATTGTAAAATAGCCTTCACCATAATTTTATCAGGCACTAAAGTGAGACTGACAGGCCTATAATTACCAGGGTCTACATTCTTGCCCTTCTTGAAATTCAGAATAACATTTACTAATTTCCAGTCAACTGGTATCTCTTCAGACTCCAAGCAGTATTGATAAATAACTGGGAGAGATCTCACAACACTGGCCAACTCTTTCAATACTCTGAGCCTAGGAAACTACAATTGCAAAAGCAAAGCCCATCACAAATCAAAGTCAACTAGGACGCACTTCACCAGACGCAGTCTTCCAACCCTGCACTCCAGGGCTCCCAGGGATCACTGATGTTTAGAGACAGGGATAAACGAACAAGATACTTAATATCTCTGCTTTATCAAATCCCTATTTGTGAGGTAGCCAGCCTCTGCAAGAAATAAGCCAGTATTTTCTTGAAAACTTCTCTTGCTGCTAACACTTGAAAATATCGTCTTTGTTATTCAACACAAACTGGAATGGATGCTGGCCAGTATATCTGTGCTCATACAAATTTTCTCCCTGCAATAGTGAACCACATTCCTGGAGTCCTCCTGGGTAGTTTGACCTTGCTTCCAAAGTTCATACTTCCTTTTTCTGCCCAAGTTCCTATGGAGATCTCTTTTCTGCCTAGCCAGCATCCCAGGCAGTACAGTTTAACTTCAGAGGGCTGAACTGACTGCAGAGTAAGAAGCCCTAACAACAAACTGAAGAATACAATACTCATGACAGTTTGGCAGTTATTTTTCTCAAAATCAAATATCCGTCCATGTCATGACACTACAACATGCCGTATGGACACTAACGACTCAGCAACAATTCAAGCATCTCTAGATTGCACTCTACCATATGACAGGCTATTCCCTGACTCCTATTCCTTTTATTTTACTCATATCTGCACTTCACATAAAGGACTACCATGATTCTCTCATGATCAACTGAAATATCAGTACTAGATTAAAAGCTATTTGAGGGGAAAAAAAACCAAACAAACTAGTTTTTAAAGCTATTACACGTAGGACAGAAACAAGGTTTCAGATTTTTACATCCTCCATCTGATCTCAAAACTCTACTGGCAACTTCAGCAGACTAAGTTGATAACTTCTTGTTAATAAACAAAATTCAGTTCTAATCTTACTGCTAACTGCACAGTACAAACAAGAATCTGAATGTTACAGAGAGCAGGTCTAGTACTACCTCCTGACATGCTACTTTTTTTTTTTTATCATTCATGAAGTAAAACACCATTCCAAACTTACAGCTTCCACCTTAAATTACTGAAATAAAGAAAGGACAGAAGTAGTTTGAAGTACTGCCTTCATTTTCTGAATCACGGACTACCAACTGAGTAACAACCATAACTTTAAAAAGAAGGACAAAAAAAAAAAATAAAACAACAACCAGCCCTTCAGTTTTTATTACTGTAACACACAGTGCTGAGAGTTATTCTCACTTTGGAAAAACTTGGCAAGTGTCCCTGAATTCAAAGTTCCTCTGAAACTGAGAATCTCCAAATATCTTTGGTATGCAGACAGAAATAACAATTAAGCCTTACCTCAAGGAAGCCCAATTCATCTAGAAAGCTCCGAATATATGTCACAATTTTTGCACGGGTTATAAATTTCTGCCTCACGTAATCATTAAGAATTAAATCCAAATATCTCTGACGATATCTAGTTTCCTGAAAGAAGAAATAACTTTAGAACAAGCTACACAAAATGGACTGCCAAAAAAACAGGAAGAAGAGTACCCAAAACAAAACAAGACAATAGTTCTTTGCTCACTGATATCATTAGCAAATACAAAAGACCACACAATCAAAACTATCTGTCAAATCACCTCTGAAAGTGCTAAGTACAACAGGTACCTTATCTTTGAGGCCAAAGTGAAGATGAGGCAACATGTGTAGACATGGAGATAAAAGAGTTATTTCATAAGGAATAATACTCAGTTCTCCTTTCTTTGTTTTCCCAGGATTCCCCACTACACCAATAATGTCCCCACGACGCAGTTTGTTGTTAATATGGAAATATTCTTCTTCAGACTTGTAAAGCCTGTAATTACAAAATCCAGTATAAGCAGTTTTGCTTAAAATTAAACATCCCAGTTGTCCTGCGTGTCTCTACTCAGGCTGAATTATCAATAAAGATATTATCCTAAAAGGGAAGCCAATGAATGACAACATCTGAAACAAAACGTTACCTGTCCAAGCCAAACCCTACCGGAACGGAGATGAAAAAACAGATCTAAAGTCCTAGAATGCAGTTCCATTTAGAATACTAATAGGAATACTTTTACTTACCTGGAGTTTGCCATGACCTGCAACTTGACGCCTTCACCACGAAGATCATAGAAAATCAGCTTCCCTCCAGAGGCACGCTTTGCATGGATTCGACCTAAGCAGCAAAAGAATGCAGGTAATTGGGAAACACGTCCCTAGAAGAAGGACACAGCTGCTGGAGCGAGCCCAGAGGAGGGTCACAAAGATGATCAGAGGGCAGGAGCACCTCCCCTATGAGGACAGGCTAAGAAAGCTGGGGCTCTTCCGCCCAAAGAGAAGGCTCCAGGGGGATCTTATAGTGGCCTTCCAGTACCTGAAGGGGTCCTACAGGAAAGCTGGCAATGGACTTCTGATCACGGCAGGAAGCAACAGGACAAAGGGAAATGGTTTTAAACTGGAAGAGGGTAGGTTTAGACTAGATTGTATGAAGAAATTAATTACTGTTAGGGTGATAAGACACTAGAACAGGCTGCTCAGTGAGTTTGTGGATGCCCCCTTCCAGGAAGCATTCAAGCCGAGGATGGACATGGCTGTGAGCAACCTGGGCCAGTGGAAGGTGTCCCTGCCTATAGCAGGGGGGTGGGAACTAGGCAATCTTAAAAAGTCCCTTCCAACCCAAACCATCCTATGTTTAATTCTATGATTCTATGACATAGGGGCAAAAGCCACACTACCACTTGGATAAAAAAATCATCAGCTCTGCACTGACCACTCAGTGCGAAAGAGAAGCAGTTAAATTCTCAAACTACTAAGACTGCAAAAAAGTTCATACAAGCTTTGATAGTCCTGGAGCCCAAATCACTATCGGACCTTCTGCTCAGTCTGAAAGGTCCTGTCTTGAATAGTCCAAAACTGCTTCAGTCTTAACTTCAAAACTGAGAGGATCAACAAAATCATCAAAATTTGAAGAGGCCATCCTATCTCTAAAATCAGCTAGAACTTGGCTTTGCAAAGCAACAGGCCATCTTTCTGAAGCCTAGATCATGTTTTACCTGCCACTCTCACTGTAATGTCTGTCAGGTGATCTCCCGGCTGTAAGTGACTGTACCTCTCTATAAAATCTGAGAGAGATAAGTCTACATGGAACTTGTGGGGATAAGGATCTTCATTGGTGCCCTTCAGTTGCTGGACTGCATGACTACGGATCTTGTAGTATTGCTGTCACAAGAAACAAATAAAACAAAACGATTTTGTTAGAATCTCAAAGTATTTTACAGATTATCAACTAAAACACAACTGCTCTGATTAGGAATATTTAGATCTTTTGGAGGGGGAGTTGGACTAGATGATCTCTAGAGGTCCCTTTCAACCCCTACAATTCTGTGATTCTGTGATCCCTCTCTCTATTTCAACTACTTAGCTCAATCTGAATTAAAATCACATTTAAATCCGTAACATTTATTTTTCAGCACAGCATTAAACATTTGGCCACACACTCACATTTGGATCCAGGCTCTCCTCCTCAGCACCGATGTTATTTTCCGAATCAGAAGCCAATGGAGGCTTATTTGAATGCTTTTCACATTGTTCTTTATGCTTTGCCTCTTTTTCAGCAATCTTTCTCTCAGCCTTCAGACGTCTCTTCAGTTCGCTGTCAAACAAGAAGAAATCGGATACAGCACACACACGGACACTTCTACAGGGAAGCACGAAGCAAGAATTCACAAAGAACTGACTGAAAAACAACCATGTCACCCCCCCGGTCTGCACAAAAACCAAAGCATCACTTAAACATATTAAAAAGTTATCTTCTTTGAGTTCTCTTAGTCCATCATATATCCAGAGAAAACTAAAATCTGGTTAAACATCGCGTAAACAGATCCGGAGGAAGCGCTCCGGATGCGTGCGGGCCCCTCCCTTCCTGGGAGGCGTTACGAAGCTCAGCTCCCCGCGCAGCAGCCGCACCCTCACCACGCAGGAAGCCGGGCGCCACCGAGACGCGCGAAGCCGCCTTTGCAGCCCGGCCCGGCCCGCCCCACGGCCCGGCAGGCACCCACGGCCCCGGCTCCGTCGCTCGGGGCTTCATGAGAAAAGAGGCGGGCGCAGCCGGTCCACCAAGCACCGACCTGCTTCGGTCATGAGGCACCTGGCACCAGCGGAGCGCGGGCGCGGCGCTCCGGGCCCAGCCGAGGAGCCGCGCGGCAGCGGGGCTCAGCATGGCGCGCTCCGACGGACGGTCGAGCGGATTCGCACCCCGGTCAGACAGACGCACGCTTCGCCTCGCCTGCCCTGCCTCGCCCTTTCACTCTTCCCTAGCCCCGCCGGCCCGCCCACCCTCACTTTTTACTGAGGCGCGACTCGACCTCCGCCGGATCGAACTCTCGTTCCGCTGCGGCCGCCATCTTCCCGGCTCTACCCCGCGCTTCCGGTACCGGAGCGCCTGCGCAGCGAGCGCGGAGATGGCGGCGCCCCCGCGGAAGGTGTTCGTATGGGAGGACGGCACCCCCATGCGCTTCTACATACGGCCCGGGATGGCCAAGCTGCGCCTGGCGCCGCTGCTGCTGGCGGGTGGCGCGGGGCTGTGCCGCGTGCAGGAGCCGGGAGCCGTGCACCTGGTGCAGCCCGGGGAGCCGGCGCCTGACGGGGCCGTCTCCACCGAGTACGTGGTGGCGTGCGTGGAGAGCCAGCGGAGGCTGCCGCTGGACCTCTACCGGCAGAGCGGCCCCGCGCCGCTCGCCGCCTCTCCGCGCGGCCGCCTCCCCTTCACCGAGGCGGAGGACGCGGCGCTGCTGCAGGCCGTGCGCGAGCGGAGTGGGGCGCGGGTGAGTGGCACGACGCTGTGGAAGGAACTGGAGTGCGCCGGGCTGACGCGGCACAGCTGGCAGGCCATGCGCGACCGCTACCTGCGGCACCTACGGCCGCTGCATCGGGGTGAGCTGCGGGCGGGGGGCGGGGCCGGGCCGGGCGGCGGGTGAGGTCCCTTGCCCCGCTACTGTTCGGCACTGTGCGCGCCTCTTCCCGCAGAGCCCCAGCAGACGGAGGCGGGCGCGGCACCGATGGGCATTTTCGAGGCAGCGAATCGGGAATTTGAGAGCTCCGAGGTACGCGCGTAGACGTCGGTGTGGAGCAGCTCTGCCGCAGCTGCCGAGTGGCGTGGTCACGGAGGTCCTTCCTGGTTGCCACGAAATAACTTTCCTTTGTATCAGTTCATAGCTAACTTCTGAATTATTTTGTCCTATAATGGCCTTTCTGCTATACTGAAGCGCAAGCTTCGCGTGAGCTGTAAAATGCATGGTATGTGATGGTCAGTGTCTCACTGCAGCGTGTGGAAGAGGATGCGTTTGCTTGGCTTAATTCTCTGCCCAAAGGTAGTTGAGGAAATTAACCTGATGTGCTATCTCACGTTAAAAGCTGTATTGGCAGTTTTCACCTTGGGCGTAAAATGTTTGTGTATTTTATTTTTCCTTTTGTCCTTAAGCTGTTCGAATACTGCTTTATATTTGATGTTTTCATGTGCTCTTGTAGAACCTTGTTAATGTATTGCTTCACTTCAGTCATTGAATTTTGCTGTGCCACATAATTACCTTATGTGCTGTAGAAAGTCATGGTAGAAGTCGGCATTTGCAGTAAAGCTGCAATAAAAGAAGCTTGCCAAAAGCTAACTTGTCTAACTGATGTCTCTTTTTACTTGTAGTCAGGAAGTGACACCTCAGACACTCCAGACGAACTTTCTGTGCAAAATGGAGAAGGAATGTTTCCAGGTGAAGCAGTGTCTGGCCTAAAAACTGGACTGGAGAACAGTGCTCTCCCTGCTTCTCAAGGAGAAAATAAACAAACAAACACTTGCCCTGATTCCAGCAAGGTTGAAGAAGCAGCACAAATTATTCAGCACTTCGTGGAGGAGTTCCACATGGACCTGCTTTCGGTTACACAGGCCTTACTGAAAAACAGTGGTGAAGTGGAGGCTACTTCATACTATCTGCATGCAGGGCAGCGCTCGGATGGGTACCCTGTGTGGAGCAGAGAGGATGACTTAGAATTGCAAAAGGATGATGAGGATGCCCGAAATAAATTGATAGCAAAATTTGGAGCTGAAAATGTAGCAAGGCGAGTAGTGTTTAGGAAAAGTTAAAATAGCAAAGCAGAGCAAAATGACTGATCTAGGACAAGTGGCAAGTTTACTTTTTTTTTTTTTAAAAGTCACTTCAGAATAGTACTTTAGAATTTCTAAGAGTTTCAGAGGTGTTTTAAAATAATGTTTATAAAAGGTTGTTGTACTGTGTTCAGAATATACTGAAGTAAAAATGATACTGGATAGTACCTCTCCACCAAGTTTTCTCACTGCAAATTTGATTTTAAATTGTATATCTGCTACGTACTTCTGACAGTCTGACCTGTACTTTGCTGTATGCAAAGAATTTTGGAGTTGGCTAAAGCATTGTGAGTACGCTGTTACGTGTGTCATTTCAGAATGCTGCAGGCAATCATCTAAGAATCTGCTCTGCTGGCTGTTTTCATTATCTTTTTGTTGTTTTTAGATAATAGACATTGATTAGTAGCTGACACGTGGAGAAGATATCAGTGAAAGTTCAATGGCCCAAAAAGAAGGTCAAGAATGTTTGTGCAAGAAGGCTTGTTTGAAGCACTTTGTTTAACGAATTAATGCTAAAAATCTGTGAATGGTCAGAAATGTTCTCTGGGACATCATAATAATCAGTCTCATATTACAGTGGTCTCTCAAGCCAGCAGGCAGTCACTGGAATTTTTATTACCACTTCAGTATGTGTTCTCCAGTGCTAATATTGCAGGATTTGTTTAGTAACATTAAATTTATCATCTGGCTTTATGATTTCAAAAACAGTGATTAGCTCTCCCCTAGCTACAGGCTGAAGAGTCCCTAACTCCTCAATCTAGGTGAAGTAACCTAGTATCCACTTCAGACTTGAAGTAAAAAATGTGCTCAGAGTATCAACTGTGTAATGTTTGAAAGAGTAAGAAAATGATTTCTAGTGTATGGTCACAATCTAAAAAAATTCAGTTATTTCAACCTGAAATTGTGCTCTGGACTCTATTTGAATATTATTTGAACACTTGCTCAAAGCAGCAGCTTGGCACTAGTTGTCTATAACTCCTGGAAGCCTGGAATTCAGCCATCCTTTTGGTGAAGTAAAATGGGCTTACTTGTAAAAGCAGAGATTGATGTTTTTCTACTATTACTGTTATATATTTGTAACAGTTATATTTATCATTTTTGCTTATTGCACTGTAGTATACTTAGTAAGATTAATCTGAACTAAGAAATTGCCAGGTCTAAGCTAAATTCATTTTACCTGGAAAGTCCCTGGTAACTTCGTACGCTGAAACTTCTGCTTCAGAAAACTGATATCAGTCTTGAAACACCAACTGACTTCCACTGTTCGCCAGTGTTAAGAAAATAAATGCCAGAGCTTTAACATTGTGGCGTTTTATTGGATAGCTCATTTCTACTGAAACAGTGTGAATGATATGGTACATTCCTGTTGTTCAGACTAGTTCTTGGGCTTTGTGTGGAAGACCAGACAGGCACTTAACAAGACCCTGCAATATTCCATAACCAATAATAAGTATTGTTTGCTAGATCTTTTACAGCTATAATCAAAACCCAAGGACTGCTGATGGCCAGGTTCAATAGCAGGAGACCCTTGACCAGAGACACCTGTTCCAGCTTACAAGATGTATTTCAGCAACACCATTACCTCACAATTCAGTGATGAAATCTTATAACCAAAATTGTTCTAGAACTTAAGATGTAGAACACCTTAAATGACCGCAGCACAAAAAAAAAAAAAAAAAAACT